>WXYE02268759.1:0-15179 GCA_011319275.2 Echinosphaeria canescens | reverse complement strand
GACAAGCTGGGCAACATCATCACCAACGGCGGCGCCAAGGTCATGGGCTACCCCACCGACGCCAAGGGCGTGGCCACCAGCTTCACCGCCGCGCCGCTGACGCTGCCCACCACCGCGCCCATCGGCGCCAGCAGCACTTTTTTCCTGCTTCTTCGGGCTCGTTCCGTTGTGACGTATGTAAAAGGTGGGCCGGGCTCCTCTCTACGGACAGCCGTCTAGCCTCGCTGGCATGGGGCTTACGTTCCTAAGGGCATATTGACAGGCAAGAGAGGGAGGTCTGAGCAGTCTCCCCACATATCCGTAAACACCAACGAGGCAAAGCTGTCGGAACCTGGGAAATGGCATGGGGCTGGGTGGCGAGTTTCTAGACGGGATGGCGGAAAGCGGGCGAATAGGGAGACCAGAGGAGAGAGATGGGCGCAGGACCAAGTGGCAGGATGAACAGATCTGGTTGCTCTCCGCGCGAGCGAGACATGTATAGAGGAAAATAAGGAAGAAATTGTAGGCCAAGATGGTTGGGTCAAAGTACAAAAGAAACAGCACATCCATGTCAATCAGATGAGTACTTGGACAGGCCACCATCAGGTTCAAGCCTTGAGCATGCGTGTTACATATCTTCCATATTCACAAATAAGCATGCCTGCTGGTGTCTGCCCAAGAGAAGGCCAGATCGTAGGCTATCAAGACTCTTCATGGCCCCTCGTCCTGCAGCAAGTCATACCTCGACTGTCTAGTTACGTGCCTCTAAGTAGGTACAGTGCCGATCACAAAATAAACATACGGATCCCTCATCTCCCCTAGGGCTCGTACATGCTCAGTATCTTCGAGCGAAGCGAGGTCGGGGGTCTGGGGGGTACCCTCAGGAAAAAGAAGACAGAGCGGCTTTTTCCTGGGGTTACCCCCCAGACCCCCGACCTCGCTTCGCTCGAAGAGATTATAGCAGTAGTGCAATCGAAGTCAGTAAATGAGTGTATACGGACCATAGGATGGATCTGTAAATGTTTATTTTCTGATTAGCATTATAGGTAGTTGGCATTTTGTGTGTTTAACGTTCCTGCGACTGTGAAGCTTCGTCTTCTCTTCTGTTTGTCTCGACTTGTTGCCCCTAGCCCCTACCGCGCTCTTGACAAATACTAAGCTGGAAAATCTTTGGAGCTACAGACCTTCGTTCCTCTAGTCTCTCCCACTCTCTCGTCCGCGATATCTAGGCTGTGTCTTCGTATGTGGCTCAGCCGTCAGTTCGTTTCCTAACCCTATGATTCACAACAACACACATACCCACACGCATGGTGAGGGCGAGAGGGAGGTGAAAAGAGACAGGGTGCATCACAACTTGCCCAGACCCATCTTACAGTCCAGGCGGCCCTGTCCGGCCCTCCATCTTCCTCCCCTCGAGCAAGGCTAAAGCGCGGACGCTCACTCCCCAAGACAGGCTTTCTGTTTGCGCGGCTTGACTTGCCTTCTTTCTCTCGCCCTGACATTGCCTCGCCTTGCCTCCAGAGGCCGGTATATCCTGCCTTTTGCATATACAATTTCCGATCTGCTCAAGAGGAGCCCTCGATGCGAGAATGCTTGTGTCACAAAGCCTTCCGGTAATTATTTTTGTAGTTGCCACGTGTCTACTACTATAGACCTGCACGACCACCCGGCGAGAGTTTTGCTTTGACGTCTTGTCCTGTGTGTTGGCTGTGCTGAGAGACGCCATGGTAGCAGAACACCTATCCATCAGTGACCTTAACGTCGGCACAATCGGCAAGGCTGCGTCGGTTGACCCTCTTGGGACGGCCATGTCTGCAGCCAACCATGTTCGACAACGCCACTATACTGTCTAGTCGAAGAGCGGAAGGATCTGTAAGGTCAAACCAGACACAGAGGAGCAGGAAGAGACCTCGAGCGGTAGCGCGGCAAAGCGTGTGCCGTGTACCACAGGAGAACAACCTGCGTGGGTTACACCATTGAAGGTCATCAGGGGAAAGAGCACGCTCGTCATGCCCTCTTTTTTGTGCACTCTATCCCTGCTCTCTCCTCTCTTGAGCTTCAGCCTTCGATGCAGCAGGCCGTCCGTAAGGCCCGAGCCGAGCACGGTCCTACCCCTCCCCCCTCACTGTCTCGTGGCTCGTCACACTCGGGTCCTGCTACGCCTGGAGATGGCCGGGAGGAGCATCTACCCGGACAGGCGCCCTCTCTCGTGGGCGCGCGCGCTAACGGCTCGCCCTGTGTGACCTTTGTCTAAGCCGAGGAGGCGTAGAAAAAAAAAAAGACAAATAAAGTCGGGGGCTGGCTGTGGCACCCCAGGAGGAAGCAAACCTCGAGTACCCGGCCGTTGGTTTCACAACACACAGAACAGAGTAGTGGTCAAGACGGAGAAACTGGAGAAACTACTCCGATGGGGACCGTCCTTGCGATGGCAGGGAGGACGGGGAGAGGGGATGGAGAGGGAAGACATCATGTGCGAAGACAACGAGAAAGAGCCGGTGCGAATGTTGTGAACGATTCACATCATGCCTAACCACCTGATTCGGTATCTCTGAGACTGGAGAGGGTTATACCAATCAGTTACCGTAGGTACAGTACGAATCACAAAATAAACATGCAGATCCTAGGGTCCGTATACGCTCATTTACTGACCTCGATTGTACTATTGTTATAGTGTCTTCGAGCGAAGCGAGGTCGGGGGTCTGGGGGGTACCCCCAGGAAAAAAGAAGGTTAATAGGTAGAGCGGTCTTTTTCTGGGGGTACCCCCCAGACCCCCGACCTCGTTTCGCTCGAAGATATTATAATCGGGATTAGTAAATGAGCGGTAAATAGACCCATGATCTGCATGTTTATTTTGTGTTTGGCACTATAGTATATAGATGACTGGCCCAAGATGCAAACGGGACGATGTGCTTGTCAACACACCTTTCCCCTCAAGGAACTCTCAGCTCTGACCGGAGACGAGTCAACAACTGCAATCCTGACATGGAGAGGCAGTCTTGTGATAATTAAACGACGAACGAATCCGATACTGAGACACTCACACCCCCCTTTATGTCCATGTCTGCAGACTCATGTTAAGGAACCTGTACAAAGCTGCTATCACGGAACGCGACAGACCTCTAAACAAGGCGTGAAGCTTACGAGTACATGATATCTCCTTGTCCCCAGTCCCCCTTCCCCAACGGGATCCCCCCTTTCACACGCACACGCCAACGCACACGCACACGCACGCCCCAAATCCATCTGCTCGCACAACCACCAGGCCCTGCTGGCCACAACACCCACAAGGCCGCGCCAGTCATCTGTGTCCCAGCTACCCTGTCTCACAGCCCCTTCAGCTCCTTCTCGACCAGCCTCAGGCCCTCCCGGACCTTGGGGCAGTAGTGCCTCCGCAGCAACTCGCCCTCCCAGACGGTGGTGGCGAACGGGTTGCTGCCCTCGACCGAGTCGCTCAGCGGGTTGTAGGCGCCGTCGCCCCTGCGCTCCTCCGTGTTCCACAGCGCGCCGATCTTGCGCCCGTGCGTGCGCGCCACGTCGTGCACCAGGCCCAGCGCCGCCTGCGCCGACCGCTCCGGCACCTGCAGCGCCGCCGTCATCAGCTGCTTGGAAAACGCCGCCAGCCGGAGCGGTGGCACCGAGCGGATGTTCCACGGCGGCAGAAGCACGGCGCCGAGGCAGCGCAGCAGGAGGACGGTGGTGGCCTGGTAGTTGACCTTGTTGTCTTTGCTTGCTCCGGCCGTGGCATCTGCAGAGCCGCCCGTCTGGTCCGGGTCGGGGAGGCGGAGTGACTTGGCGCTCAGTTCGAGATCAGGGCCGACCGAGAGCAGGAGCAGGCTGCGGTAGAGGTGGGTAGTAAAGAAGGAGAGATCCAGATGCAGGTTTGATCGAGCATTGTGGGCATCCTGCCCGGCCACGAGGGCGAAGGCCGTGACTGTACAGAGCAGGGCCTCCCGGCTTGTGTTCCGAGACGGGCCCAGCTCCTCGTCGACCTCCTTCTCTGCCCCTTCCTCGCCATCCTCGTGGTCGGCATCCTCGTCACTGTGGCGGATCAGGTCCTTCATCGCCTCCAGGAGATCACCGAAGAAGTCCTGGTTGATGAGGTGCGCATACTTGGCCAGGCCCTCCAACACGGCGCCCATCAGATGCGGCGACCGCAGCTTCAGGATCCTGAAGTAGGTCGCAAACACAATCTTGAGTGTCTCCGACTGCATCTGGTCCCGCTCCTGGTGGCTCACGGCGGCATCGGCATGGGCCATAACCTTCTCGGCTGCCTTCTGTTCCTTGCGCAGCTTCCGCTCGCGCTTAGTGCGGAACTCTCTCTTGTCCCTCTTCGACTTTTTCCCGCCCAACTTGGTCGTCCCGTTTGCCGCCGGCTCCCCATCCTCCCTGGGCCGACTGACGGCATCGGTGGAAGCCGTCCCCGAGAACTCGGAGAGCAGACGTAGGTGGAGGAACAGGTTGAGCACGCTCTCGTCGACGCGGTATTCGCGTGTCCTCATCATCTTGGCGAGGAGAGAGACGGCCTCCATGGACGGCCTGCCCTCCTCGTCATCCCGAAACAGGTTCTGGAAGGCGCCGAGGCACTTGGCGAACGAGGCATCCGGGCGGCGGCTGCTGAGCTTGCGGACGAGGATGCGCAGGAGGTCGGCCCGGAAGTTAAAGTGCGGGACGGCATCTAGCAGCGCACAGGCGCAGGTGATGGCGATGGACGAGATGCTCTGACCGGCCTTGTCCTTGGCTGAGGAAGGAGAGACGGCGAAGCTGGCAAGCGTCTTGAGATAGCCCTGATAGCCCGTGACAAGCGCCTGCTCGTACGCGCGAAGACTCTTCACATCTTTTGATATGAGCTCCCCTGAGCCCTCTGAGGCTGGGCGTATGCGGTAGCCGGGGATGACGTCCTTGTAGACCGACAACTGGGCCACCAAGCATAGCTTCTGAACCGAGACGAGCCGGGTCGACTCTCCGATCCTGGCCAGCGCTTTGTAAGCGCCCCCATGCTCTTCGGGATATTCGTTCAGCTGTGTTGCGATTTTGGCAATCTCCTCTTGCGCCTGTTTGATCTGCTCGCGCTCAGGAAGCTGCGGCTCCTCCGCGGCAGCAGCCTGTGAAAGTTCTTGCGGGGAATCCTCCTCTGTAAGCCCGTCGTCGTCGTCGTCGCCACTCTCGGGCAGCTCGGCGTCGCTCGGCACGTGGCCGATGTCGTTCTGCTCGACCCAGGCTCCTCCCGGCGTCTTGACAAGAAGTCTGTCGGAAGAATTGGCCTTTCCATTGTCCTTTTTCTTCCCCTTCCTCTTCCGAGACTCGTAGTCATGCTCCAGGTTCCAGCCCGCTGCGTTCTGGAAGAATGATTTTTGTATCTTGGCACTGGTACCTCCAGATAACGACTCGCTGTCGGATGGGGGTGGGGTGAGCTTCCTGCGCTTGCTTGGTCGAGAGGCCATGGCCTTGGAAAGATGTGTATTCTGTTGTTGATTTGTAGCAAAGAATCATGGAGTGAGCTGAGGAAGAAAAAAAAAAAAAAAAATTGAAGGATGCACGTACTTGGCCCCACAATTTACCTTTTTTTTTTTCTTTTCTTTTTTTTTCCCCCCAAGCTGCCAGTGGTCAGTGGTGCTAAGTGCGAGTGGGTATCTGCATCAAAGAACACACTCCTCCCTCCCTTCTATGACCCCCTTGAAGCGACGCGAGGGACATGAAGAGTTCAAATTCAACTACAAAATACCTAACGAGTATTACCCAAGGCCGACCCAACTCCAACTCCAACTCCAACTCCAACAACAGAACGGTGCTTTCACTTGAGCCACCGTAGAAGTTCATCCCCACAGCCCCGTATAGACCCACAGCGGGGCAAGATATTTTATCGGCGAATTATCATTGGCTAATGTGCCAATCGGAGTAACTTCATAAAAAAAAAAAAAAAAAAAAAAAAAGATTGTCGCGAACTCGAATCGAAAGAATCCAAATCAAGTAGCTGTGGAAGAGCTAAACGGTATTAGCCTATTGTTACGTCGGTTTCTAGCTGAACACCACAAAGCGCCGACTTCGAAGCGGCACGGCCTTGTCTAGAGAACAATAACGGTCAGCATAGCATCCTTGTCTTGAGAACAACAAGCATCGTCCTCGCCTCGATGTGTTGAACAGCACTCTTGCTCTCATTATTCAACCAGCATCAACCAGCATCAACTAGCAGACGGACCTCGAAAGGCACGCCTACCTCCGGCGCCATCATGGTGACCTCTCTCGCTGCGCAGCTCGCTCAGATCGCAGCCAAGTCTCGTGTCACCCTCGACACAAGAGCCTCCAGGGCGGCGCATTCCAAGTCGCTCATCTTCGAGCCCAGAGTCGCCTCAGCCCAATCCTTCCCCGAGATCTACGCCCTCTGCCGAGAGGGCTACGACGAGCTATGTCGCCTGGACGCTCGCTTTGCGCCCTTTGGGACCACACTGTTCAGCGACCAGAGCCAGGACATCGACCGCATCCAGCTGACTGCCGACGAGAACAAGGGTCTGGATGCTCGTGTCGAGAACTTCCTGCGCCTGGCCGGGGGCAGGCTACGGCTTATGCCTGCTATCAAGGCGATCGAGTGGCTGATTCGCAGGTTCCGGTATGGCTTTTCTGTCCTTGGGGACGGTAATCGAGCTGTCACGGTGATGAGCTCTGCGCGGGAGGCTGGCTAACGGAGGCGGCGCAGAATACACGAGTTTAACACGGCCATCCTCGTTGCGACTTTCCTTCCCTACCATACCATACCCGCCTTCGTTACGCTGCTGTCCATCCTGCCGCCTAGGCTGCCCCATGAATACATATTCCTCGATCCCTACGTCCGATCCCTGACTGCGCCTCCACGAGCTGCCATTGTCCGGCAGGCCATCCACCGGCCTGAGATGCTGTCTACCATATCGCAATATGCGCTGCAGTCATGTCGTTCACGCGCCGAATATCCGGCCCTGGTCTCTTTCTGGGGCGGTGTCATGGTAGAGGCGGTGAATGGCATGCTAGACAAGAAGAGATCGGGGAGAAAGGGTGTGCAGATGGACGGGGATGCGACCTTGTTGCAGCAGGTTATGCCCACGCTAAGCGAAGCCATGGTCATGAAGCGCGTCCCGGAGATGCAGATTGCAAGGTGTGTCAGAAGGCTTGTGCCCAAAGACTCACAGCTAGGGAGCGAGCCGCTGACATCAGACCCAGTTACATGATCGTGATTATCCTCGCGGCGAAGGGAAGCCTGGGCGACGCAGCTCTCAGTGCCTTTATGGATCAGCTTGTTTGCGGATGGACCAGCCCCACCTACCGGACTGGGCTCCTCTGCCTGTGCATCTTGGCACAACACCGGTCCGCTAAGCAGCTTCCCGCGAGGGTGGCCAAGGCCCTGCTCAAAGTTCCCGATCTGGCCGTGACTTTGCAGGAAATCGGTCGCGAACATCGAGTCGACAAGCTCGCCGGCGGAGCGGCCCTGGCGCTCGTGGACAGGACCTGCAAGAAAGGGGACGTTCGCGGCCTCGCCGTCGTCAAGTCATTGCTTCTTGGTCGGCTTCTCCACGAAAAGCAAATCAAGGTCGTGTACAAATCCATGCTCTTGGCTGCGCATAGGATCGAAGTCGAAACCGATCCCGAGAGCAACGTCCGCAGCGAACTTGGCTCCATGCTAGTAATCCTCTCGCAGGCTAGTGAAGAGGCTGGTGATGCGATCCGGGAAGCGATTGATGAGACTGAGCTCGACATCGAAGAGATTGAGCTGCGACTCGGCGCCCCGATCCGTCCTAGGCCGGCTCTGACACCTGCGCCGCATGACGCCGACATGGCGACCGGGGCAGCGGAGCCGGCTAGGCAAAAAGAAGCCATCGAGGCGAGTCTGGAGAGAATATCGAGTCTGGAGTTGGACCAGTCGGCATCCTCGTGCTTGCTGTCTGATGATCCGACTGCGATATTCGACTCCCTCTGCTCACTCTTCCTATCTGTCGCCACAGAGGACTCGGACCTCTTCAAATTCGACCAGGCTGCTCTCGTACACCGAGAGTCGGCCGCCACCCAGCCCTTCTATCTCACCCTTTACATGCGCGTGTGGAGTGGGCCGTACCCGGCCTTGGCTCGGGCGAGAGCGGTAGAGCGCGCCAAGAACAGGCTCAAAGAGAAGGACTTCTCGGGACTCGACTTGCAGGCTATCATCCCCTATTGTGTTTCCGCTCTCAGCGACCCGGCCAAGCGCGTTCGACGCGCAGCTGCGGATCTCGTGACGGTCCTGGCCAGTCAACTCGCCGACTCGCATAGTCGCGAGGCTCAGGTTTGGGGCATTGAGGGACTTTATGGAGAGAGCAAGATTGTTCATTGTCTTCACTGGATGGACTTGGACGCAGCGGGAGCTCTTCTCCAGTCGGTTCTCGTCCCGGCTCTGGAGGAGTCGGTCCTGGACGAAAATCACATCTCCGCTGCCCTTGTGGCCGCCCTGGAAAACTCCAAGTCGTCAAAGGACTCGACAGAGCAGCCCAAGAAGCCGCGCCTGTCTCATGCGATTAGACAATCGACCATGAGGTTCCTGGCTGGACACGCAATTGCAACCCCGCTGATCAAGGTCAAGCTGCGGCTCCTCAAGCCCTTGAATCAGATACGAAGCATATCCAACATTTCAAGGACGGATCTGCTTCTCCCACTGCTCCAGTGGTGGCTTGCATTGAGTGGCACCAAAACACAGGAGATTGCAACACGGGAATTGGTGGACGTGGGAGCCGTGGACGAAGCGTGTGTCGATGTTGTGGCTGCAAATAGCGAGGAAGGGCTCAAGGCTTTGCTAAGCGCCGTGAAGACGACGCCCTCGGCTGTGTCGAGGCCGACGCTCCTGCAAGCCATGTTCGCGCGCATTCGCAAGATATGGCCGCAAACCAGGGGCAAGCTCCAACGATCTGCTGCCCTAGAGTTGCTTGAGCTTGCCCAAACGAACGGCGAGCCTGGGACTGATGATGGTGTGGTCTCAGCTGAGGCGGCGGACCTGCTGCGGCATGTCCATCTCACCCCGGATATATTGCTGGACTTTCTCGACTCTTTGCAGGTTGGCGTCAAACTGGCGACTGAGCCGCTGGCAAACAGGCGACGACGTCTCAGCGCATCGGACCACAGCCGAGTGGGGCCTGTGCAGGCCAGTCCCAAGCTCATGGCCACTCTTGCCAGGGTCACCTTCGTCCTCGAACTTGTCCAAGGGTCCAAGCCGGCGGAATATCCGGAGCTCCTACCGAGCCTGTTCACCACCCTTTCAGACATGCAACATCTGAGAGCAGCGGCGGGGTCCGAACTGGGGTACCTCCAGAACCTGGTGTTGAGCAGCCTGCTCGAGATGATGCCGACCTACAAGAACAACAAGAGTCTCGCCATCGATGCCTCTGTCGGTTATGGCGACATTCTTGCCACATGCATTCAGCGATCGACAAGTCCTGCCGTAATCAATGCCGCCCTGCTTCTGGTTGCCAGCCTGGCCAAGACGGCCCCTGATGTCGTCTTGCACAGCGTCATGCCCATCTTCACGTTCATGGGGAGCTCGGTGCTGAGGCAGACGGACCAGTACTCGGCCCATGTCGTTAACCAGACTGTCAAGGAGGTTATCCCGCCTCTCATGGACACCTTCCGCAAGTCCCGCAAGACGCTCGTCGCGAGCACAGCAGAGCTCATCTCGAGCTTCGTCATCGCCTATGAACACATTCCTCCGCACCGGAGACACGACCTCTTCGTCTCTCTCATACAGAACATCGGACCCGGAGATCATCTCTTCGCCGTGTTTGCCATCTTCGTCGATAAATACGGACCCACCGACAACATCCTCTCATTCTTGGGCCAGATCGCCATGTCATTCTCTGTTGAGGTTCAGTTTCAGACACTTACCAAGCTCCTGGCTCTGGTGGGCGACATGCTCAAGTCCAGGCCAGTTCTCTCAGTCGCACTGTTTGGCAAGAAGAATGAAAATGGCGATCAGGAAGCGCAAAAGGCGGCGCTTAAGCAGCTCACTCTTGTCCCCCACCTTCTCGCCAACCGAACGCTGAAAAAGGAGACTGCACAGTTCCTCGCTGGGAGGGACGACATGGAATCGGCCAAGATCCGCTACCTTCATGCGAACCTACTCGAGGACCTTCTGACCGTCGCGGGCGTCGTCAAGACCAAGAAGCAGCTGTACAGCCGCTGTGGTGATGCGCTGTCCAACCTGCTCAACCTTCTCTCGACGGCCGAGTTCATCAAGAGCGTCGAGACGCTGCTATGCCGGCCGAGCATTGCCCTCAGACAAAAGGTTCTGCGGGCCTTGGAGCTACGCGTTGACGGCGAGAGTAGCGGCAGTGAAGACCCGACATCACGCGTGGCCCTGCTCGCCTTCCTGCCACAGCTGACAGCCGTCATCCGAGAGAGCGACGACATGGCCTACAAGCAGACGGCCATAACGTGTGTCGACAAGATCGCCGAAAAGTACGGGAAGAAGGATCTCGAGGCCGTGGCTGCTGCCGCCGCTACCATCGCCGGCGATTCCTGCCTCGGCCAGCCGTCACGGCAGCTGCGTGTCATGGCCCTGCTGTGCCTAGCCTCGCTTGTGGATGTGCTGCAGGACGGCATTGTTCCGGTACTGCCCATGGCAGTTCCAAAGGCGTTGAATTATCTGGAACAGAGCCTTGGCAGGCTCCAGGGGGAGCAAAAGAAACAACAGCCAGTGGACGCCGAGCTGCACAATGCTGCGTATGCATTTTTCACCTCACTAGCGCAGCACGTTTCGTACATGATCTCGGGTGCTACCCTCGACCGATTGTTGGCCTTGTCAAACATCTCGGCCGCGGCCGTAGCATCGGGCCATCTGAATGCGGAGGCCGGCGACAACAGGATGGGCTGCCTGCGATTCTTGGCAAAGCTGCTGGACGCCAAAGTCCTGTTCGAGGCTCTTCAACGCAACTGGGCGCAGGCCATTGAGAACGGCGGTCTCGCGGTAAGTTGTGGAAAACCAAAGACAACAACAACAAAAACAAGAACACTACTGCAGTGCATATGAAGACGATTCTAACAGATTACATAGGCCATCAAGGAACATCTCCACATTCTCGGTCTGGCCATAGAGAAGTATCCCAAGGCTGCCATTGCAAAAAATATGGCGCCTCTCTCGGCCATCTTCCTCGACATGTTGGACCTGCGCAGAGTAACTGTGAGCTCTACCACGACTAATGGCCAAGAGGCCTCAGCCGGGACTGCCCGGTATGGCGAGATGGTCGCCCACCTAGACGAGGTGGAGAGGGCCGCGCACGAGGTTGGCCTGAGGATGATATATAAGCTCAACGATGCCACCTTCCGGCCCCTCTTCACCCGGGTGATGGAGTGGTCCGCCTCGGGCTCGGGCCTCGCGAAGGGCGACTCGGCGGGCCGGATGCTGCGCCAGCTGGGCGTCTACGGCTTCCTCGAGTCCTTCTTCGGCAATCTCAAGTCGATCGTGACGAGCTACGCAGCCTATGTGCTTCAACCCGCCGTGGACACACTCCCGCCAGTCGCGGCCAAGAAAAAGCAAGACCAGGTTACTATTGCCACTGCCGACTTCAAGGCCCTCGACTCGCCCGCGCGCGAGCTCTGGCGCCGCATCCTGGGCACCCTTGTCCGCTGCTTCGAGCACGACCAGGATGGCTTTTGGCAGGCGCCCGCGCACTTTAGCGCAGTGTCATCGGCCTTGCTGGCGCAACTCGAGCGCGTCTTTGTCTCCGCAGGGGCTGCGTCATCGGCGCCGGAACCACCAAGATCGTCCCAAGGCCAGCTGCAGCCCCAAGGCCAGCAACAGCAGCAACAGCAGCAGGAGCAAGAAAGGGACCTCGCGCTCCTGATCTCGGCCGTGGTCGAGCTGGCGGCGGCGGCCGACTCCAACGAGCACCACAAGGACCTCAACACGGGCCTGCTGCGGCTGCTGCGGTCCGGGCGCGCGAGCGTGCGGCTGGCGGCGGTGCGGTGCCAGAACGCGCTGACGGCGCGGCTGGGCGAGGAGTGGCTGACGGCGCTGCCGGAGATGCTACCGTACATCAGCGAGCTGCAGGACGACGACGACGAGGCTGTCGAGCGCGAGAACCGCCGGTGGATCGTGGGCATCGAGGAGACGCTCGGCGAGAGCCTGGACTCGATGCTGCAGTGAGCCCTTGTTCTGGGCGATACTCTATCGTGCGAGGAATGGTAATTGTCTTCCGGCGTGTTGATGATAGCGCAAGTCTAGTTCAGCGTATTTTGTGTAATAGTGTCTATATATATAGATTCTCAACTTGTCGATCTGTCATTGTCCCGAGTGTCATCGCCACCGTCGTACAGACGATGGTTAGGGGCCGACGAACACCTTCACTCTGGCATACAGTACCAATCACAAAATAAACATGCAGATCCCAGGATCCGCGCACGCTCATTTACTAACCCCGATTATACTAAAACTATAATAATACCTTCGAGCAAAGCGAGGCCGGGGGTCTGGGGGGTACCCCCAGGAACAGGCCGCTCTACCTTTGAAACTTTTTTTTCCCGGGGGTACCCCCCAGACCCCCGGCCTCGCTTCGCTCGAAGAAATTCTAGTAATAGTATAATCGGGGGAGAATAAATGAGCGGTATACGGACCCCAGGATCTGCATATTTATTTTATGATTGGCACTATACATTGCGATTTTAGTCTGACAATGATACTACAGTAATGTATGGTCCCTAATTCGTTCCGAGTCCCCGGATACCCGGACCGTCACGAGGCTACTAGCGGGTTGTCGTGAAGCAAACACGGCTTTCTGATCTGACAGCTCTCCCTCGACTTCATCAAGGCGAGAAGAGCAAAACATGCCGCTGTTCACTGCGGCTCACACACCACCACCAACCCACACACACACCACCAGGCTTTTCTGAAAACAGCGACCCATCAGACATCTGTCTAGGATACATGATCCCTCCCTCTGACCCCTAGAGATTCCCGGATCGATCTGGCCGTCAATGGCACATTGCTCACGAAAAGGCCCCACCCGTTATTAGTTCCCGTCTTAATCTCGCTCCCCTCCCTTCGTGAGAAAATTCAACATGCCCTTGCCAGGCACTTGACATACTGATGAGCACGAGCGATCCATCCATCCTCGTGCGGTTTTCGTGGAAAAAACAAAAGCAAAGAACGACCAATCAGGCTTCCTCCACCCTGTCCTGTGAGCGAGGACCCAGACAACTCCAGAATACAGGCCATAGAAGAGACATGCGAAAACACAAGGAAGACACACAAGGGGAGACAAGGAAAAGGAGTGCTGTCTGTCATGGTATTAGAGAGGTTTTTCCTCTGCCAGATACAAACCCGGGTTGACGACAAAAGCATCAACCGGCGGCAAAATCTCCCCAGCTCAGAGAATTTCATCGTCCTCGTCGACCTCCATGGCGAACGGAGAGACGGTGGCGATGCCTGCCAGGCCGAATGTGGGACGGGGCTTGTGCACAGGGCAGACAAGCTGTCCTAGATTCTTGACCGGCTGTTGGAAGCTCACATCCTCAGCCCGGATGAATGGGTTCTGCGACTCGGGCGTTGCCCATCGAGACGCCGACAGTCCTTTGACGGCACGACGTTTGGCGTTATCTCCACAGATGCATCTTCGGCTGTTATCTGAGACCACCGGACGGGCTTGCAGGGGCTGAGAGACAGGGGAGGCTGCTGTCACCTGTGACAGTTGCGCGGGCTTGAAGGCGGGTGGCGGCGGCGTAACCTGCGACTGTGTCGACCCGACGGGCTCGAGAACAGACCATCCGACAGAGTTCATCTGCACCATCACTGGGTGGGCGATGCCGATCGGGGAAACCGGGTCGTCTATCAGCGAGCCACCACCAAAGCAGGCGTTGGTTGATGGGATAGCTACAGCTGGTCCTTCGGCGACGTTTTCCTTCGGCTCGCCAAAGTCCATAAGATCCACCCGGTCCAAGGCGGGGGGGTTCCATGGCACTTGCATGGCCTCGGGGCTTGGGACGTCATCGCCAAAAGCCATCAGATCTTCGTCTTGGACAACGGGGGCTGGTTCCGCGGCCGGAGCGGGAGCGGGCGCGGGAGCGGGCGCGGGCGTGGGCGCGGGCAAGGTGGGACGAGCGAACACTGATGCAAATGTTAGAGCTTTGGTACGTCGAGACTGTTGCGGGATTGGCGGACTCAGGGAATGAACTCCACGATCGAAGCATGCGAGGTTAGGTTACGGGAAGAGACGGGAAACCAAGAGTTTACCATGCGCAGCGGGCTGCAAAGGAGTAGGCCGACCGGAGACAGCTTGGATAGCAGGTGGCTTGGTAGTAGCAGACCGAGTAGTGACACTGGTCGCGACTGTGGCCGTCTTCAAATTCGATGCCCGAGTTCTGGGGCCGCTGAGAACCGGGTTCCGGGGGGCGCCACCAGCAGCAGGGCCAACGCTGCCTCGAGCAGGACTATTTCCTCCCCGGCTCGGAACGGAGCCGCTGTGGTTCACTCGCAGCGAACTGCTTCGGGGAGTATTGGCGCCGGCGCCGGCGTGACCACCCCGCAAGGCGCCGCCCGGGCTGGCGGCTCCAGAAGAGCGGTTCCGCGAGACCGCACCGCGGTTGGATCCGCTGCTGTTAAACATCTGTTGCAGCTGCAGAGCCGCGGCCATCTGCTCCTCCTTGGAGAGTGGTGGACGCATCTTGAGACTGGGACGATGGGAGGCGCAAACACGGGGAAAGGTGAAATACAGCAGGCAGAATACGGGAGACTTGACGCTGTCAATGATGTGGGAGGGGGAGGAGGAGGACACGTAAAAAAAACAAGGACAGGTGAAAAGGACAAGGACAAGTGAAGTGGTAGAGCTGGGATACAGTCCGAAACAGGCGGCGTTGCAAGAATCAAAAGCTTTTTATCTCTCGCCGGTTGGTGACTTGTGCGAATCAAACTTGAAGAGGAAGGGGCGACGATGCCAGGCAGCAGTTGGCGCCCGGTTCCTCAGGACGGAAACGGAAAGAACGCGCCGGGGGTGACTGGCGTTTGAATGCTCCTGAGGACTACCAGCCTGAAAGTTTCTGACCGCCAAGCTTGCCAAAATTGCTCTGATCTCTGCTGAGTTTTGGGCTTGAACCTCAGGCTCGTGCTCATGGCCTTGGATGGAGATGACAGGACAGGAGGTAGGAGGGGGAGGGGGAAGCTGATGATCGTCGTCGTACGGCCGTGGAAGTTGTTGTGCGCCACGACGATATTGGAGTTACTGCC
>WXYE02268659.1:0-15180 GCA_011319275.2 Echinosphaeria canescens | reverse complement strand
GAGAGAGAGAGAGAGAGAGAGAGGGAGAGAGAGAGAGAGAGAGAGAGAGAGAGAGAGAGAGAGAGGGAGAGAGAGGGAGAGAGAGAGAGAGAGAGAGAAAGTTTTTAGAAGAGACGAACGGTGCGGCATTATGCGAAAAGTGCCCCGTGGGAAGTGGTGGTATCGATAATAGCAAAACAGGCGGCGGCTCAACACCGTTTCTTATGCAACAGAGTGGTGCTGTCCGTTCCTTCCGGAGAAGTAGGTATCGACCTACCTCTTCTTTCACTGCATACACCCTTCCTTCCCTATGTGGCTGCGGATTGCTCCTACTCAACCAAGAAGGCACAACGCATAGCCCGCAGTAGAAAGAAGACGAAAAGGGAAGGAAAAAGAGACGGGGCACATACGAGTCCGGACAAACTCCCAGGCAAGTTGCCCGGCCTGGTACTACTAGCTATGATTCCAGATTGTCAACACTACTAAAGCCACCACAGGCCCATGTCCACATATCGATATAGCGATAAAGAAGGCGTCGAATAGATGGCATAGATCATAGATAGAAAGGTAGTGGTTGTTGAACAGCGATAGGATGGCGGTACCTACGTATGTACTATCGCTTAAGATAAACCCTCTATTCGAAGTAACATATACTGTATATAACCTAAAGCCACGTTAGCTAGTAAAAGGCTATCTCCTGGACTTGAAACCAGTATAACCTCGGCTGATTTTCAGGACTTCCCAGGCCCATCAACATTCTTCCTCGTGTGGATATTTCCTGCTTCCATCCCACACAAAGCATTCCGTTCTTTCAGCCATTATGTACTCCCTTGGCTGGCCATTGGCCGCCCTGGCCTTCCAACTGGCTCGGTTTGTCCAGGCGGCCACGCTCATGTCCCACGCGCCGGCGGTGCCCGTTGGAGTCACGAACCTAGGCGAGGCCGACGAGGCCCAGACAATCACGCTCCAGATCCTGCCCAAGTTCCAGAACGAGGGCCGGCTGGAGCAGGTGCTGGCGGATGTGTCGGACCCGAAGAGCCCGCTCTACGGGCAGTACTTGGACAAGCAAGACCTCGAGGCCCTATTCATGCCGGCCCCGGCCTCGACCGCGGCCATCATGGGCTGGCTCGCCGACGAGGGCGTGACGGATGTGGCCGACTTTGGCTGGTACATCAACTTTGCCACCACGGTCGGCAAGGCCAACGCCATGCTTGACTCGGCCTTTTTGAACCTTGCCGTCCACGACCAGCCCAAGATGCGCACCATGGAGTACTCGCTGCCGGACGACATGGCCAAGCACGTGGCCCTGGTCACGCCGACCACCTTCATCGGTCGGACCAAGGCTCTCGCCCCCGTCCCCGTCATGCCCGCCGGCCAGGAGGAGCAGGCCCCGCCCCGGCTGCTGCGCCGGAAGCCGCCGCCTGAGTGCGCCCAGAACATCACGCCATCGTGCCTGGAGAACATGTACAACTTTGGCAACTACAAGATGGACCCGAACTCGGGCAGCCGGATCGCCTTTGGCAGCTTCCTCAAGCAGGCGTCCGTCCCGAGCGACCTGACCATGTTCCAGAAGAAGTACGGCCTGCCGGTCCATGCCGTGGACACGGTGTTCATCAACGACGCTGTCAACTTCACGAACGAAAATGCGCGCCATAACGAAGCCAACCTTGACGCGCATATGATGGCTGCCGTGGGAAAGTCCCTGCCTATCACCGAATTCCTCACGGGCGGGAAGCCGTAAGTCGGGTTGACTTGTTCTATCCGCTACCCCCCCGCTCCCGCCCCCCCCCTTTTATCTTGTATTTGACTTGCTGCCTCTCTCTTGCTTTCGGCTCGCAAACTATGCCACTTACCCATCCGCCCGCGGGAGCTTGTATACAGACCTCTCGTTCCGAACCTGCTGCAGCCCAACGACGACAAGAACACCAACGAACCGTATCTCGAGTTCTACCTGTATCTGTTAGGCCAGCCCAACAGCAAGATTCCTCAGGTCATCTCGATTTCCTACGGCGACGAAGAACAGGTGACGACCCTCTCTCTCTCTCTCTCTCTCTCTCTCTCTCTCTTCCCTTTCTCTCTCTCCCTTTCTTTTTCGTCGTTTCTGGCTGGCTGAGACAAAGCACACGTTGGGCATGCAGACGGTCCCCAAGGACTATGCCGAACAGACATGCAACCTCATGGCAATAATGGGCATGCGCGGGATCACGATCCTCCATAGCTCGGGCGACTCCGGCGTGGGCGCCACGTGCCAGTCCAACGATGGGCTCCAGAGGCCCGAACTGACGCCGCAGTTCCCGTCGTCGTGCCCGTACGTGACGTCGGTTGGCGGGACGGAGTCGTATGGCCCCGAAGTGGTCTGGCCCGGCACCGGCGGCGGCTTCAGCAACTACTTCAAGCAGGCCTTCTACCAAATGCCCACCATCAACAACTACCTGAGCAACCATATCTCGAGCGAGGCCAAAGAGTACCTGTCTTCGTTTGTCGACTTCACCGGCCGGGCCTTCCCGGACATTGCCGCACACAGCTCGCGTCCTGGGTAAGTCGCTGCCGCCGAAATCCAGACTCCCTCCCCCCTCCCTCCTCCTCATTCCCCTTCCCTATTTTGGACATTGCCAACACGTTACTAACCGAGTGGCCTCACGGGTTTGGGGGGGGCGGGGTGGGAAAAGCGTCGCCATCATCTCCGGAGGCAAGGCTAAGCGGTCTGGCGGCACGTCGGCGTCGGCGCCCATTGTCGGCGGCATCATCGGGCTGATGAACGACGCGCGACTGCGGGCTGGTATGCCTGTCATGGGGTTCATCAACCCGTGGCTTTACAGCAAAGGCCACGAAGGCCTGATAGACGTGGTCGAGGGCCAGATGACGGGCTGCAACGGGGTCAACTACCAGACAGGCAGAGTCGTCAACGGCGCCAGCGTCATCTCGTGGGCCGGCTACAACGCCACCGAGGGATGGGACCCGGCAACGGGTCTCGGCCTTCCCGACTTCGAGCACCTAATGGCCCTGGCGCTGGATGGCGCGCCCGGCAGCAGCAACCATGCCTGAAGCATCCTTGGATGGTTTGAGATATTGTGACTTAGCCTTCATGTGTAAACCCGATAGCCTTTAGAAGTACTCACTAATAATTAATCCTAACGAGACTGTCTCAAATTTCCACACACGCTGGGTATCAGAGGTACACGCTAATCTACTAACTCCGATTATACCGTACTGTTCTTATTATTATAGTATCTTCGAGCGTAGCGAGGTCGGGGGTCTGGGGGGTACCCCCAGAAATAGGCCTCTTTACTTTTCAACCTTTGTTTTTTTTTTTTTTTTTCTGGGGGTACCCCCCAAACCCCCGACCTCGCTGCGCTCGAAGATACTGTAGGTCAGTAAATGAGCGTGTACGGTCCCTAGGATCTGCATGTTTATTCTGCTGGTGTAGATCGTCCTCTAGCATCTTTGCTTCGCTTCGAGTGGCTTTATTATGGCCCCCCCCATCTTTTGGTAAACCCAGCCGCCGGATGGTTTGGTGAAACGTTAATATTATTTGCCGGTCATATCATGGACTGTGATCGGGGCGTGGCTGTCTCTTGAGATGACGGGCTGGGTCACTGCTTTCCTGCCTGGCGCAAGGGATTGGAATGGCCTTCTGAGACGGGCAGAAAAGGCCAGATGGGAGGGGCGTGGATGGTCGCGTTCTTTCTCGCTCTCTGGATTTAGGAGTGTAGGTAGGGTGGGAAAAAGACCTTCAAGTCTGGTGGCCCAGGCCCTCCCTTCCCCCCCACTTGTATACCACACATACTGCCAACACGATCTACACCCCAGTCCTTGTTTTCCATTTTTCTATTTTCTCTCCTTTGTCTTCGCTGTTTTGTTTGAGTCGGGCTTCTTGCTTCTTCCTCGTCAAACCGGGGTGGGCAACTTTGTCTTTGTTTATTTTGGACAGGGGTTGAGTGGTCATCTCATTGTTATCGCCATATTACAGCATCATCGCTGGCGCCACTGCTGCTGCTGCTGCTGCTGACACCATCACCGTCACAGATCCCTATTCTCCCGCCAGGGTATTAAATTGGGCATGTAAAGTGTAAAGTTGGCACTGATGGAGATAATTCACTGATGGAGATAATTGGTCTCAACTATCCTGAGAGCAGGGTCTTGTCACATTGCTCCAGCAGTCCTCATAAAGCACATATGTAGTAGGTTGACACCCGATGACAAAAAAATGCTTGTGGATTGACTTGCGCTTTGTAATACCAAACTACATTGCGTGATCGGATTATTTACGTCTCCTCAAGCAGGCCAAAGTCGTCTTTCTTCCATCCATCGGAACGCTATATGTTGTTATCCAGGGGCAAAATTCCATCGCCGAGCGGGTGTTCCGTCGCCGATGGGATATCGTAACACAATTCCGTCTCAACAGAATTCATGCAGGCTTTTCCGCTGAGGGTGATCGATCCCACAGCCAGGATTGGGACCTGAAGAAAGAGGGGCTCAAGACACGCAAAGACTGCTTAGACCCACCACAGGTCGTTCGTTAGATCAACTGGTCTGCCGAAAAATTCGTGGCATGACCACACCAAACCACCACCCTCGTGGACAGTGCAAAACTGGCCTGTGGACAGCTCCAAACCCACTTGGAATGCAGGCGACAAAGGTCGTTCAAATGCAGGTGACAAAGGTCGTTTCGTTACAAGTACAGAGAAAAGGAAAAGCCGTCGAGTTACTCCCCCCATCAAGCTTCTGCCATCTGCTGAAGGGCATGCTGTGAAGGGGTAGGCGCAAGACTGGCAGGTACGTCCTCGTCTGCCTTGATATCGGCTTCTGCAAGGGCGGCATGGGCCGTGTTGAGGGCTGCTGCAGCCGCGGCCGCAATTGAGTCCTCGAGCCTGGGCCTCTTTGTGTGGCCGTTCTCGAGCTCTTGCTCGAGCTCGTCCAACCGGCGCTTCATGGTGTTCTCCCTGCGATGGCTCTCCTCCAATTCCTTCTGGAGATGGGACTGGCAGTCGGCGGCCGAATCCAGCTGCAGCCGCAACTGGTTGACTTCTTGCTTTTCATTCTCCGAGTTCTGGAGACGGTATTGCTGCAGATCGGCCTCGAGTTCCTGCAGTCGACTTCGGTAGAGCTCCTGAATGACCTCGAGCTCACTGACGCGTGTCTTGAGACTTGCGTTCGACTGTACGAGGGTCGACATGTCGAGGCCCTCAGTGGTCAGAGGCTGGTCGCCGCCCGGAGACCCAGCAAAGCCAGGCAGTGGCGGCTGGGACTGGAACTGTGCGCCGTCCATGCCGTTGTACATCTGGGGGAGGCCATGCGGGGTGTACAAGGAAGGCGTGCCGGTGCGGGATATGGGCGAGTTGAGGTTGTCTGCGTGGCCGTTGGCAGACTTGGAGAGGTGGGACATGTCAGTGCCATTGGCATCGGTAGGCAAAGCTTGCTTCTGAATACATGGTTGAATACATGGTGTCAGCTGGCGGGTTCCGCATCCCAAGCCCCAAGTGCCTCGAGCTTGCAGGGCTCGACAGCGGGCAGCGGACAGCGGACAGCGGACAGGACTTGCCTTGGCATACGCCTTTTGCTTGTTCATGTCGGTTCGCGACGTCTTGACGCGATTGCGGCTCTTGATGACATCCGTCTTCAGGGAAATGGGGCGCGGGCGGCCGTGCAGCTTCAGGAACAGGCCACAGGCATTGCACAGGACTGCACCCGTCTCGTCGCGGCGCCATAGCGGGGTGGTCGAAGTCTGGCAGTTTTGACAAACGGGCTTTTGTGAGTGTTGCCCATGGTTAGCCATGGAAGCTAGATTGGCGACTAGCTGGTTTTGGATCATGTCGTTGGTCATGAGGGCAGCAGGGCCGGCATGAGCCATGTCCACAGCGAGATGCGAGATATTTTTTATCAAAAAGAGACCGAGGAGGACGGCAAGGTCCAGGAGGCTGGAGGCTTGGGGGGGATGGAGAAGCTCAAGGGGGTCGTGGTCAAGATATCGCGGGTTATACAGCCGGGGGCCAGCAGGTCGCTGGGCCGAGGCCGCGCGATATGGGTAATGATTATGATTTGCGATAATCGTATGGAGAGCAATGTATGCGATGGATGCTCGCTGCGACAGCGATGATAAGATAGATAGGTGAAAATTGAGGGACGACTGTGTGTGGGTGGGGCGGGGATGATAAGGAAATGGGGGTTGATAGATAGCTCCTTTTTTTTTTTTTTTTTTTTTTTTCAATCAGGCAGCTCCCAAACTTTTGGCGCTGATGAAAAGCCGGTCTGGCAAAAGGCCGCTTTGACTGGCCACTGGCATTGATTGGCCAAAGGGCAGGCAACTTGGTACTAGCCTTGGTACTAGCCTTGGTACTAGCCTTGGTACGAGAGAAAGCGAGGTGGAAACACTCAAAACTCTCCAAGAGCACGAGCAAAGTGCGGAAGCAAAGTGTGGAGTGCGGTCAACAAAATACATCAATCCACTCACCAAGTTTCCTCCAGGACCTGCCGTGCTGGCCGGCGCACTCGCTGGCGCACTCGCTGGTAAGCTATCGGTGGAATACATGGTGGCATGTGGCTGTGGAATCGGGGCGCTAGGACGAGCTATTGCAGGCGACGGCGCAACTGTGGCTTCCATTGGGGCCGTCGGAGGAGCTGTCTCGGTGGTGGGCATTGGCGCCGGTTGGCCTATGGCTGGGTTTGGAGGGGCCGGCGGTGCCAATGACGGTGATGATAGGGCCTCTTCGGCGGCAGGCGATGGTATTCCCAACTCGGCCGTCGCCGAAGGAGCGGGAAGAGGGGGGGATGGCGGTGGTGGATGCGCAGTGCTGCGAGGGGTTGAAATGGACTTGTCAAAAATCATGGTCTCCTCTTGTTCCCTCTTCCGAAAGTCGCTGCCTGCTGCCTGTCCCACGCGCCTGGCCTGAGATGGCTGAGGTATTACGCCCGAGACGGCTACTCGTGCGTAGCTGGCCGGCGCGCGCCAGGTCGCTATCCTTGGCTATACCTTTTGCAATGTCAACAAAACACTTACGTCTGGTGTGGCGAGTCTGCCGCTGCGACAATCGAGGCTCCTCGCGCGATGGAAGTGATGTCGGGAGTTGGAGATGTCGAGCGGGGGGTAGTGATCGGCTCGGTTTTGACGGCGACGGCGACGGCAGGAGGGGCTGCCATCGCCTGAGGCCCTTCCTCCATCATCATCAAACGGACAAGGGCGAGGTCCCACTCCGGCTGCGATGGGAAGCTTGCAAGGCGCGAGTCCGGTATTTGAAGAAGGACCATGCGTTCGACACGGCCGCGAAGGTCAGCGGCGAGGTAGCGGGCCGCGCAAGCCACGGAAATGTGCTACGTCGCGGGGGAGGGGGGAGGGTTCGCGCAAGGAAACAGCCGTTGGATTCAAGCAATTCGAGACTTGACTCGGGTGCCAGGCGCTTGGGAATTGTCCGAGGCTCGGCTCGAGATGGAGACGGCGCTGATATGCCTTGGTCTAGGTGTTCGAAGGAGATGTTTGCGCCGTGCGTGGCCTTGGCTTTCGTGCCTTTTTTTTCTCTATCTCTCTCCAGGACTCGATGTATAATGTCGAGGGTCGAGGTCAGGTTATATGATAGCTGGGTGCAGACGTCGCCTAATCTGCCGTCACGATTGCGAAGTCGAACATGGATATGCAATCCGATGAGTATCTAACAAACACCGAATGAAACAAAAGCGCGATGGCTGGGCGTCGTTCTGAACTTTCCATGCTACAGAGGTAAAACGTCGAAGAATCGGCTAGCGCAGGCCCGCAAAAGCCTCGGACAGCTGTCAGGCACCTTCCCCGGACTGTCAAGAAGCGGGGCTCCGGCCTGGCAGCGAGACAGGTAATAGACACAAGCGAATGCGGTTTTCTACAATAAGCGAATTAAGCGAATGTATACGTCATCAATTTCCTAAGAAAATACACATTGTCTCTTTGTCTTTTTCTTTTCTCAACTACCACACAAGCCCTTTAGATTTTTTTAAACCCCCCCCAGGAAATATCCCAAGGTAGTAATAATTGCTAGGAAGGGTTTCTGGATAGATTAGCCTCGGATAGACCCAGGTTTGCGGAGGCTGGTGTCGTGGGGACGCACCATTTGATTAGATAACCAGACTTGACTTTAGACTAGGAGCTAGGCACCAAGCTCTTTCTCTGCAATAAAATAAAAATAAAAATAAAAATAAATTCTGGGGGGTCCCCCCTGATCCCCCGGCCTCGTCGCAAGCTCCTCGAAGGGTAGAAAGCCTTTTATTACCTGTAGGATTGAACTGTATGCCTTTTCTCAAAGTCAAGGGGCCTTTTTAAATATCAAGAGGCCTTTTAGCAGAGGGAAGCGGCAGTCGAGAAAACAAGTCTTGTATTTGGCCATTTTCGGCAGCCCGCCGTGACGACGGCGGGGACGTTTGAATGCCTTCCACCAACTGCCGCTGCACAATTTGTTTGACATAGCCACTTTCCTTCTCTCCCGTTGTGTAACTCGGACTAGCAGACTGGTTGACCGTTTTCTTTTCTTTTCCACCCCGCTATGTAGCCGTATGTCAGTTCTAGTCCAGAATGAGGCTTCCGGCAGGGTGCCGTGCCGTCAATTCGGGCCATCTTCTGACCAACGGCACCTAACCCAGTTCCCGCCTGATCTGCATCTTCGCGTTTTCCCTTTATTCGGGGAAGTCAGAAAACATCCGGGCCCATGGCTGACCCAACCGCGGTCGAGTTTGCTGGCGCCGCCGTTGGTCTGGGTGTGGTTGCTGCGGATGGACAGCACGCTGCTCCGAAGGACCAGGATGCGACACCCGATCAAGATCAAGGACGCCCTGCTCAAGGCAAGAAGGCCGCTGAGCACCTGTTCCCTTCGCTTCACATCACTGCCGGCGCCGATACTGAGGAGGGCATATCTGGCTACATTTCCGTGTCACGCAATGGCGGAACCGACGACAATGACGACGATGAGCCTGCTGTAGCCCGTCCCTTCCACCGCACTAACAGCCCAGGTGTCTCGGCTGCGCGCAACGACCCGCGTCTGCGCCGCCGTTCGGTTAGCGAAGACGACAGCGGCAGCGACGACGACGACGACGACGACAACGACAACAACAACGGCAACGGCAACGGCAACGGCAACGGCAACGGCAACGGCAACGGCAACGATGACGATGACGATGACGATGACGACGACGACGAACAGGGCCACGACAACAACCAGAACGATGCTGGCCCCGTCCCCAACATCGACGGCCTGAACCGTAGCAGTGGCCAGGGCTCCAAGCCCGACGGCGCCGCGCCCGCACCGCCCAAGATACGCCCGGCCCACAAGATGCACAAGTTCAGTCTGTACGAGACGGCCAGCCGGTTCTACATGGTCGGCGCCGACATCAATGAGAGGCGCTACCGCATCCTCAAGATCGACCGCACCGGCGACGACGACGACTCACCGGAGCCGAGCATCACCGACGACAAGACCGTCTACACCAAAAAGGACATGAACCAACTGCTCGACACCATCGACGACGGCAACAAGGGCACCGGCGGTCTTAAGCTGCGTTGCACCACCTGGGGCCTGCTGGGCTTCGTCAAGTTCACCGGGCCCTGGTACATGCTGCTGATCACCAAGAAGAGCACGGCCTGCATGCTGGGCGGCCACTACGTCTACCAGGTCAGCGGCACTGACCTCATCCCCCTGACGCCGCGGCCCTCCAAGACCGACATCCACCACGGCCGCCAGCAGACCGAGGAGTCGCGCTACCTCGCCATCCTCAACAACCTGGATATGACCCGCTCCTTCTATTACAGCTATTCATACAACATCACGCGCACGTTGCAGCACAACATGATGCGCGAGCGCGCCGCCCTGCTCAAGGGCCAGCGCCTGTCGTCGCTCGACACCGACTACGACACCATGTTCGTGTGGAACACGCACTTGTTGGCGCCCGCTGGACGTGCTCTCAAGACGCCCTATGACTGGTGTCGGCCCGTCATCTATGGCCACATCGACCAGGCCGCCCTGTCCATCTACGGCCGCACCGCTCACGTCACCCTCATCGCTCGCCGGAGCCGCTACTTTGCCGGTGCGCGCTTCCATAAGCGCGGAGTCAACGACCTCGGCTACGTGGCCAACGACGTCGAGTCGGAGCAGGTCGTCTCCGAGGCCCTTACAACCCCCTTCCACGCCCCGGGCCCGCGCTTCTTCGCCAGCCCCTGCTACACGTCCTATGTGCAGCACAGGGGCTCTATCCCGGTGCACTGGAGCCAGGACAACACGGGTGTGACGCCGAAGCCGCCCATCGAGCTGAACTTCATCGACCCTTTCTACACAGCCTCCGCCCTGCACTTTAACAACTTGTTTGAGCGCTACGGCGCGCCGGTATACGTGCTCAATCTGATCAAGAGGCGAGAGCGCAGCCCGCGTGAGAACAAGCTGGGGGCCGAGTACCTGAACGCCATTGAGTACCTCAACCAGTTCCTCCCAGACCACGCCAAGCTCGTGTACCGGGCCTGGGACATGTCGCGGACGGCGAAGAGCCGAAATCCAGACCACGACGTAATCAAGATCCTGGAGCTCATTGGCGAGGATGTGGTCATGACGACCGGCTTCTTCCACAATGGAGATGGCCAGATCGCACCCACGCGCACCCAGAACGGCGTTGCGCGCACTAATTGCATCGACTGCCTGGACCGGACAAATGCGGCCCAGTTCGTCATCGGAAAGAGGGCTCTCGGCCATCAGCTGCATTCCCTGGGCTTACTGGGCACGACCGTGGTGCACTTTGACACAGACGCAGTCAACCTGTTCTCGCAAATGTGGCATGACCACGGCGACATCATCGCCGTGCAGTACGGCGGCTCGCAGCTCGTCAACACCATGGAGACGTATCGCAAGATCAACCAGTGGACCAGCCAGTCGCGCGACATGATCGAGAGCTTCAAGCGATACTACAACAACTCCTTCCTCGACGGCCAGCGCCAAGAGGCCTACAACCTGTTCCTCGGCAACTACATCTTCAACAAGGGGCAGCCCATGCTGTGGGAGCTGGCCACCGACCACTATCTTCATCACGCAAACCCGCGCACCTGGCCAGAACAGCACAGCACGCGCAACTACATCAACTGGTGGACCCCGCGCTTCCTTGAGCCACGCGTGTTGGTGCCGTATCCTCTTGTCAAGCGGCCAAAGTTAGCCCCCAAGCAGAACGGCGCCACCGCTGGCGGCAGCAGCAGCAGCGCAGGCGTTGGCAGGAAGAGGAGATCATCGAACTTCTTCTCTTGGAGCGACGACTACTGGATCGAGTACTACCGGCCTTATACCCTCTCCTCGTTCGGGAAGCTGTTTCCGTACAAGATGAACTCGACCATCAAGTACATCCCCATCAAGCTCGCCTCGGCCGGCCGCTACGACCTCAGCCCGTTTGTGGTGCGCATCTACCCCACCACCGCCACCGCCACGACGACTCTTACTACTACTACTACTACTACTACTGCTACTACTGCCACTACTGCCACTACCACTACCGACAAAAAAGGCCAAGAGCAGAAGAAGGGCCGCAAGGATAACAACAAGCCGAAGGAGGTCAAGATTGTCGAACCTGGCGACAACGCGTCTGCAGACAGCCTCTCGACGGACGGCAGTATAAACGAGAAGGCGGGCGCCGTAGCTACCGCCCCAGCCAGGCGCAAAATGGCGTCCTTGCAGCGCTGGTTTAGACCGTCGGTCTTTGCGGCCGTTGCGCCGGCACAAGGCGTCGTCAAGGACGCCGCGGCCCCGGCCGGCAAAGACAAGCACCCGCCACAACAGGCCCAACAGAAAGCGGCCGAGGAGAAAGAGCCCACGCAGGAGACGGACCAGGCCAAGGCTATAGCGCTGGAGAAGTCGCGCGCCGCGCAGTGGACCTTCACCCAGGTGGTGCAGGAGAGCCTGAACCCGACCGTCAGCGCGGCCGAGGCCGAGGACTACGGCCGCTACATCAGCCACCCGCACAACCTGCCGCTGGTCGTGTCGGCCCACACGCCCGTCGGCGAGGTCGACGCCGAGTACCAGGAATATGTTTCCGGGAGCTGGACGACCGACGCCCCAACGCTGGTGCCGCCCCAGTACAGCCTTTCGCCTCCCGTCGCCACGGCCGCGCTTGCTTCTGTGCTGAACTTTGGCGGGTCGGGCACCAGTTATGCCTCGTCAGCGGCCGCCCGTATCTCGACAATGGCTGGTGGTGACCACTTCGGCGCGGGAGGTAATATGAGTAATCCAAATGGTGCTGCCGGCGCGGGAGCGTCCGCGAGTTCCGAAGAGGACATTCGGGCTACCTATGCCGAGCTGCTCCGCGTGCCAGAGAACCCGCTCAGCCTCACGGAAGAGGACGCGCAGAAGAAGAGGTACAAGATCTACGGGAAGTGGTTGAGGGGCAAGAGCCTGTTCAAGCAGCAGCCGGTTGACTAGGACCAACCGCCTTCACCTGAGCTGGCGGCTGGAGAGCAGCAGCAGCATTCGAAAAAGCCAGGACCTGAGCACGCATTGCCCACAATATGCATTTCCTTCGCCCCTGTCCCTGTCCCTGTCCCGACAGCAGTATCGTTGCATAAGCAGGAACTGCAAGATGCACGACAAGAGCTCCCGTATAAATGCCATGACGCCTCCGATGCTAAGAACAAATCTTCCTGCCAACAACACCTCAACCAAGGTACCATAGCGAGGCCGGTCAAGGAATTGCCGGCCCCGACCATTCCGTCGCGCCGAAGAGCCGGCTCAGGGAGACATCTCGCGCCACCAGCGGCGCCGCCACCTCGGCTAGGCCCTCGCCCGCCCCAGCCGTGGACCGCATCGCGGCGTCGAGAAGCCGCGCCGTCGTGGTGAGTTCTTTCCGGATGAGGATAGTGGCGGAGGAGGAGAAGGAGGCGGGTGTCTTCTCGCCGTCATTCCGGCCATCATCTTTCGCCCTGTTCTTCTCGCGCTCGCTGCTGGCACTTCCATCCTCACTCGCGACGGCCAGCCAGCAGAGCATGAGCGCGCGGATGACCTCGTCGCGCCAGACGCCCCTAGCGAGGCGCGGCCAGCAGGTCGTGAGCAGGGTCTGCAGGGCTCGGATGGCCGCGATGAGGCTATCCGGGGCGAGCGGGGCGAAAGGATCGGCCAGGATCGTGCAATACATGGGCACCAGGTCCTGTGTTGATGGGAAACATGTGAGCAAGCCATGAATATCTACGCAGGCAGGTAGGCGGGAGGCAGGCAAGTTCGTAGATGTGTAGTAGCAACACAAAATGCATTGGTAGTGGATAAAACTTGGAGAGACACTGGGAAACAAAGAGCATTCTTACAAAAGGAATAAGAAATACATGAACCCCAAATACTGTGCTCACCTTCAAATGCTTGACGGCACCGAGTCCCATCTCGGCCACAATCTTCTCTGACTGCACACAGAGAAGCTCGACGATGCGGACGTACTCCCTAGCGTGGAAGAAGGCCATGCCGATGCCATCCCTCATCATCCTGTCGAGCAACTTGGTTTTTGGGTTTGGGCCGTGGCTGTCTGCTCGTCCCTCCGAGCCCTTCCCTACTGCTAATAGACTCCTCACATCCGTATTACTGGCCTTGGCCTTGTCTCCGGCCTTGCCAAGAGGGGAAGACGCCGCCGCCGCCGCCGCCGCTGGTGGGCCAAGCTTCCTCGCCAGGCACAGCAGCGCCTCAAAGGCCGGCTCGAGCAGCGCGACCGACTCGGGCTCGGGCGTCAGCCGCGGCAGGTAGCTGAGCGTGGGGAAGACGGCGTCCTCAAACACGCTGGCGAGTCCTGTCTGCCGCAGCGTTTGGTCCGGCAGCTTGGTGAGGAAGCGCGGCAGGAGCACGAGCCCGCGGCGGCGGAAATCGGCCGTGGTGTCGTCGAGGAGCGTCAGGAGGGGAGGCGTAAAGAGGGCCCAGTGGGTGGCGACTAGTTGATCCTAAATAGAAAAAAAAAGGAAAAAGAAAAAGAAAAAAGGTGACGACGGGTCAGTGTGGGATGTAGGGGGAAGGAGAGAGAGGGATGGGATGGATGGGGATAAGGATGGGACGCATGTATTTCGGCATTCAATGAAGATTAAAAGTCCGAGATGTTGAATAAAAAATAATAAAAAGCAAAAACAAAAACGTAATCTACTCGAAAGAAGCACAACAAGCGAATCGAGAGAGCCAGGGAAGGTAAGAGAGCAGATAGCCATAAACAAAAAAAAAAGGAGGGGGTGAATAATATAGAGCACCCACGTCGGCCATGTTGACGGTCCACTCAAAGACCGGCACCGCGCGCCAGTCGACCAATTTCCACGGCTTGAGCTCGCGCTCGCGCTCATCCCCAGCCGCCGGGCCGGCGAGGCGATCGGCATCGTGGTCTGGGAAGGCGGCCTTGTGGCCCGAAGCCGTGACGGTGGCGGGTCTGGACCGGGAGAAGAGCGGGCGGAGGTAGTCCTGCAGCACGACATGGACGATGAAGTGGGCGGTGTCGGTATCATTCTGGCCCAGCTGCTCGCGCAGGAGACGGACAGCGCGCTGCTGCTTCTGCTGCTCATCCTCCTTCTCCTCCATCTTAAAACGTGAAAATGATCGGGTGGGTAGATAGATGTAGGAAGATGTGAGTGATCAAGGCAATCAGCGTGGCTTGGCCCCGCTTTACAGTTACTACTTCGATACCATTATATTTGTTGACACATACTCGCGAACAACCAAACTCGTATAAACCATGAACATTGTGTGTTGAGAGTTAACAATCAGATTTTATCATAAGTTCAAAGTGCCTATATATGGATTCAAAAGGCGGTTGGTTGGTAAGACGAGAGTCTGGCAGGTCGTACAACAAGAAGACCTCCTTTTTTCCGCAACCTATGATACCAATCACAAAATAAACATGCAGATCGTAAGGATCCGTATACGCTCATGTACTGACCCCAATTGTATTATTATTCTAGTATCTTCGAGCGAAGCGAGGTCGGGGGTCTGGGGGGTACCCCGAGGAAAAACACAAAAAAAAAAAGGTTTAAAAGGTAGAGCGGCCTTTTTCTGGGGGTACCCCCCAGACCCCGACCTCGCTTCGCTCGAAGATACTAGAATAATAATACAATTGGGGTCAATAAATGAGCATGTACGGACCCTAGGTCTGCAAGTTTGTTTAGTGATTGGTACTGTAACTACCATATCTATTTTTATTTTTTTTGAAGAGAAAAAGAACTTCGTGCGAAGCTCCAAGTCAAAGATCTAAGAAGTTATCTATTCGAAA
>WXYE02268658.1:0-31840 GCA_011319275.2 Echinosphaeria canescens | reverse complement strand
CGATCATGAGACAACCCAACCGCACTCTTCCCACAAGATCTGCGCACGGGTCGATCTTTTGCTCGTGCCCGACCCCCATGGCAAACGAGGTATTGCTGAAGAAGAGAGACCAAAAGCAATGCATTATCTCGCGAGGCTAAAGACAGAATATTCCAGCTGTCCGAGAAGGCTGATCACAAACTTGCTCGCACAAAGAGTTCACTGCCCCAGAGACCTCTCCACAGCTGAAGATGAGAGTCCCCCAAGTGGAGGATGCAAGTTATCTGTGGATAAGACTGCGATCTGTCAATTCAGCTGCCTTGTGGTTCCAGACCCACCGCTCAGATACAGCGACCACACCTCTTGGAGGTGATTCGGCACTAGGCAAGCAGTAGATTCCTGGGTTCGTTGTTGTATTCTCTACAACTGGCAATTGGGTGCGAGGCACGTAATTGCAAGGCAGGGCATGGTCTTTTGGCTTGCGCGACTGTAGGTCACGTGCCAAGTAGGCTCAATGGGGGCCACAGCCTAAGCGTTCATAAGCGAGGGCAAGTTCAAGAAGATACAAGGGAGCGCGTGAACAAGTTGATTGGAGGGAGCAGGTGTTAGGCAACTATGTGATGGCTAAGATTAGGATTATTCGGCCTGTTGAGACCCCGTCATGAAGAAGAAACATGAGTGGAAGGTCCTGCTGTAGGCTCGTCCTAGGAAGAAAGATGTAAGATATAAGTACAGACACAAGTAGAAGAGTCTTCGTTAATATGATAATGGCTGTCTTATAGTGTTATTCTGGGTCACGGGCGCAGCCCAGTTTAGGAAAGAAAACAGCAGCGATGGCACATATTCGCAAGCCTCTCGTGTTGACTAAGACCCTTTCCAAGGAAACTATACCACAAACATAAATGGCGGGGAATCAAGGCGAGAACCAAGCACACAGTGAGAGAACGAGAGAGAGTCGGCTCATTCATCTCAGGTATCTATGATTTTTTTATTATAATTTGACACAGCTATCAATAACATAACCAACCCAAGACATTTCCCTCGGCAAACTACTCGTCCAGCGTGGACTTGACCCTAACCCGCGACCAAATAAGTACTTCGCTTATACAAGTGCGACCGGGTCAGACGGTACAAAGTCAAGCGTTGCCATGGCCCAGGCCAAAAAAAAGGCGGATATGGCACTCGCTGTAAGGCTGGGTTATGAGGTGGAGATTTGCCACTAGGAAGCGTCCAATTAGTCACGGGTTTCCCAGCTTTCCCGTGGCTCTTCATCGCCATCACCTTACAATTTACCCTTTACTCAGGGGAGCAACCGATAGATAAGGAACCTAGCTAGTGGTCGCATGAGACAAGCCACCAACTAGAACACCTCTGCCCTTGCCTTTTCGAATCGCAGAAACTCGGCAACCCCGCGCTAGGGGGGCGGCGGAAGTGCGGAGAAAGCTGACCGTGTCTCACGCGGCCCGCAAAAACCGAGATGATCAAAGGCGGGAACCAATGCCAATGCTGAGGGCCAAAAAGCCCACCCGAGGAGTTCAAAAGTGAGAAGTGGGCAGTGCAGCAGAGAAGAGGGGCGGCATTGACATGCCGATCCTAAGGTCTGTATACTAACCCTAATTATGCTATTATTGTAATATCTTCGAGCGCAGCGGGGTCGGGGGTCTGAGGGGTACCCCCAGAAACAACAAGCTTAAAAGGTAGAATGGCCTTTTTCTGGAGGTACCCCACAGACCCCCGACCTCGCTACGCTTGAAGATACTATCTGTATGTTTATTTTGTGATTAGCACTATGCCGCAGGCAACAGCGATATCCTGCTGCTAGACACAAGGGCAGGCACGCCGTCTCGGCACAGCGACAGCAGACCTAAGGCAAGTTCGCTGTAAAGGCCGGGGAGGATGATGATGGGTCCGGTGGCAGTGTTTATACACAGGGTCATGGCCGCGATGAAGAGAATCTCCTTCATAACACCGATCTTGGCGCCAACCATGGCGACGCCTTCTAGCCCTATCCCGGACTGCTGTCGTCACCCCGGGTGGCAAGTTGGAGACGAGTGGCCATGGTCAGGGCAAACACACGACTAATGATGACGCTGCGTGGAGAAGTTGGGAGAGAAGATGGTGCTTATACGTAGTTGTGTACAAGCATGAGCATCTTGCAATATATGTTGATACTGTAAATCTCGAAATCTTCCGCCTGCTCGCGCTCTCTTGCTCAGGAAGGGAAACAAGAATACGCATCTTTGGATTCATGTGAGAAGACGGAAGAGATGGCAGGCGGGCGGGGAAGAATAGACAACCCGTGCAATATCACTCAGGGGCAAAATGTATAGAAAAACAGCAACTTTACCGCTTTCCCAAGTTATGTAAGCGAGTGGCTCTCGGTCCGACCAGCAGTGTAGCGGATGTGCGGCGTTTCCAGCGCCGTCATCTAGAGTGCGCCAATGCTGCGAATACTGTACCACTGCCGTCACCACTGCCGTCACCACTGCCGTCGCTGCGGCCGGCGACAAAAGACCCCGCTTAACCCTTCTCCGTTCCGTCGACCGAGAAAAAAGTACATGGCTATGATTTTCAACGGCCGCTCTTGTCTCGGCCATGGGTAGCGGTGGTGGCGTCAGTGGTGGCCATAATTTTGACGATGAGGCTGGCGCAATCGCCGTGATGATGCGATTTCGGCATGCAATAGCGACGAGCAGCAGATTGGTGCGATGGGTGGTGGGGGGGGGGGGGGGCTGTTTGCCAGCGGCCGCCGTGCCCTTTGCGCACCGGGACGCATGTCTCGTCTTTTCCCCCCTCCCCCCTCTGACGTTTCCCCATGTGCGTCACGGACAGATGATAGATCCCCTGTTGCCGTGACCGGCTTGACTCTTTTCTCGCCTGGCCAATATGGGGGTCACACAGAAAAGGGCCCGTCAAACGCGGCGTTGGAGAGTTAGGTGGAGACCCCCTGGTCGCGTAATACCCTCTCAAGCTGGCCTCCAGCAGGACTTTTTTTTTGGGTCTTGATAGTGCAAGTCGGAGGAGAACACAAACATGCTCACGAGAATTCTCTTCTCCGATGTCGCGGAAGGAGAGCCAGGCAGAGGGAAATCAATGGAGCCTTACTGTCTGCTCAATGTCAACAAGGAAATACCCCGGAGAATCGGCCTCCGGTGGAGCATTTCTTATCTTTACCAAGTTGCCAGAGACTGCTTGGGTCTTCTTGGCAGATCTCGCCCTTTGCCTTTGCCTTTGCCTCTTCTGGAAACCACCTCCAACTCCAAGTCGAACCCACCGCAAGAACCCACCGCAAGGGGTGTTTGTCGGCGCGCTGGGGAACTTCCTGGGTAGCGCGTCGCCTTGGGGCCAAAGTGCCACAATAGTTGATTCCGATGGTGTTGTTCTTATTTGCCTATCAGACAGGGAAGTGATGGACACTTGCTCTTGGTCCTGCTCTTGGCCGCCCGTTCGGGAGGTGTCGACAACCAGTGTGTGACATGAGTTTGCCGCGCATGATCAAGGACGGGTTCAAGATTGGCTTGAAAACACATAGCCCCCCAATGAGGAGGTTGATAATTATCCTTTGTGGCTGGTGTGGTTCTACCGTGGCTGTGGCTCAACCGTTCTCCGGACATAGGCTGATTCCCGACGCATGCGGCATGTTGGGGTGGCTGTGTTGCCCGCGGTCCGGCGCTCAGCGTCTACCCCCACTTTAACCAGGCAACAAGATCGAAACCTGGATATTGGACGCACTGGCGGGGCCCGAGTCGATGAGGATACAGCCTTCGCAAATGGGCGCTCCGTTGAACTACCAGACTACGTTCTAGTCGGTGATGATATTCTTTAGGCAAGTGGGCACCAGGCAGGACAAAAAAGGATCGCCAATGAAAGGAGCTACAGTACCAATCACAAAAAAAACAGATATATCCTAGGGTCCGTACATGTTTATTTACTGACCTTGTTGGATTTTTACTATAATATCTTCGAGCGCAGCGAGGTTGGGGGTCTGGAGGGTACCCCCAGGAAAAAGAAGGTTAAAGGACGAGCAGCCTTTTCCTGGGGGTACCCCACAGACCCCCGGCCTCGCTACGCTCGAAATAAAGTAGTTAGTATAATGAGCGTGTCCCGAGGATCTACATGTTTATTTTGTGGTTGGTACTGTAAGCAGGTCGACGGTATCCTGCCTTGTTTCCCTTTTGAGCTTCAAGCCCTAGCGCTGTGGATCTAGGAGACTCTATTTACATGGTGTAGTGTTCTGCAATGAGCCACGAGTACAGGTCAGATCTTTGTCTCCAAGAGCACAGCATGTCTGAATTGTACGTGGGCTACGCCAGGATCGGCTGCATGGAGACTGGTGGAAGCGACCCACGGGGCTGTGGATGGGATGGATGATCTGACGTGAGTCCTGCTCTTGTTTCTCACGACTTTGCAGATGTACGTCCTTCTGATCTGCAGGCTTTGAGTTCCAATTTTTCTTCGAGTTCCAATTTGGGCGGAGCATAGCCGACTGCGCCAGCTACTCTGCTCATCTGGGACTCAGGCTCCGCCTGAGAGCTTGGTTGCTGGGTCAGTCATGGCCGGTTGCCGTTTCAGCGTTTGGGAAGCGGGGAGGGAGGACTGTCGTCCCCCTCGACAACATAGCAATATCAGGGTCAACACCTGGTTCGGTGGACAAATCCTTGATAATATACTACACATCATCCCTCTGATACATTAGGTAGATAGGTCACCTTGAGAAGTCCATCCTATGTACTTACCGATCACCAGCAAAGCGTTCCGTGTTGCCAGTGCCACCTCGCAGTGATGATCACACGACATGTCAGGCTGCCGCGGCCCCCTTCATACGTAAATAACCGCCATGCTCAGTGGACAGACATGTGCGGAGTACTCTGTCCCCTGTGATGTGTATGTCAGCGCGGAAGACCCCTGTTGCAGATTCCCAGCTCCGCCCGGCCCATGGGTGGTGGAAGAGCCGGCAAGGCTAGGAAGCGTGGCTCAGTCAATCTCGGTTGGAGCCCTCTGCGGCGAGAGTTTTAGCATGACATCCGGGTGGCGTAATAGAACAACAAGAAGAAGAAGAAGAAGAAGAAGCCATTGTCATACATATCATCCTCATCGTCCACACGTGAGCGACGCTCACGACATCTCCACCCTAGAATCATCACGAACCCATTCCCGGCCGCCACGATGGACCCGCTCTCCATAATCACAAGCGTCATCGGCACACTGGCCGTGGCCGTCCAGGCCACCGCCGAACTGAAGACCATGATCGGCGAATTCCGCGACGCACCGCGCGAGCTGCACGACCTGCGCGACGAGCTCGAGAGCCTCAAGGCCACCTTTGGGTCGCTCATAGACCTGTTCGACGCCAATAGGGACGGCATCGCCACGCGGTGCCCGGATCTGGCCCGTCACATGGAACAGGACATTCTGGGCAGCAAGGAGGTGGTGGGCTTGCTCCAGATGGCCCTTGTGCCATTTGCAGACGGCTCTTGGGGGGATAACGGCAGCAGTGATGGGAGTAACGGCGGTGGCAAAGACGGTACCTCTGCAGAGAAGAGGTTCAGCAGGATGGTGGTGGGAGTGGTCCGCTGGACCATATCAAAGGGGCACATCAGGCATCTGCGCACAAAGCTCAACGATAGACAGGTTGGGCTGGTGTTGAGGGTGGAGGTCCTAAGCGCGTAAGTCTGGTTCTGCTTCCATGCCCAGCCCAAATCCTGCCGCGTTGGTTGTATCAACGACTTGCTGACACTTATTCTCCTCCATTCAGCCATCTAGCAGGGAGATCCCAGGACGAGATTCGCAGAACGATTGAGACCGAGATCGGGAAGCTGAGGGGCCCGATTAAGACACGAAGGAGGCACGCGAAACGACTCGCGGACGACCTCGAGTCTCTGGTACCAGACCAGGATGGCTCCACCTGGATCGACGATCAAGAGGACAGCAGGACAGATGCGGGCTACGCATTGCGCAACTACATGCAGTCGTTGCCCGATAAGCCGCCGGAGGGAGCGGCATTGTGAGTTATGTCTTGTCTCTGTAAAGTTGAACTTGGCTAACGAGACACCAGCGATGACCTCTCCTCGCCGGTCCTTGATTCCGAAGAATTTGCCGCCAGGCCTCCCACGCCACCAACCGATCCTAAAAAGGAGCCGCCCGCAGGCATCGGTATCTCTCGATCTAATACGTACGACAGCCCCGGACGCATGTTCTTGCGCGCCGTCGCAAGTGGTCGCAGAGCCGCCGTCAGAGAACTCTTGACAGAGGGCTCCGCGACGCTCAATGATCGTAACGCAGACGGATCGACGGCCCTCCATATCTGCGCCTTCTATAACGATGAGGGGATGGCGAATTTGCTCCTACAGGTCGCCGACGCTGATGGATCGGGCAGGGCATCCGCGGGCCTGCGCGCGAAGAATGGCGCTGGGCTAACGCCACTCGACATTGCGCTGGAGGGAGAAAATTGGGAGGTGGTCATGGTGCTCATCGACCACGGCTGCTTGCTCGGGGGCAAGTTCGTGACCGCATTCTTTGGCCTGCTCAAAGTAGAATACGCCGGAGCGTCGGCAGAGGTCAAGAAGAACATGGTGCAGGCATTGGCAAGGCGGCAAAAGAGTGACGGGCACGCGCCCTTTCTGCTGCATCTCGCGACTCACAGCCGGGACGTGCATGCCCTGGAAATGCTTCTAGAGGCAGGATTTGATGTCAACGCAGCTGATCGTGGTAGGTGCCGCCAGGCTGGGGGGGGAAATGCACCGCATGAGAGTAACTATGGGCAACTCAGCTAATATTATCACCATCATCACCCTGCAGGCATATTACCAATACATGTCGCAGCATGTCTTCGGGGCCTCAAAGAACTGACCCTTCTCGTCGAGCACGGTGCCGATGTCAACGTCTACCTCCCCAAGCCAGAGTCACTAGACTCATCCGTCCCGTACCAGGATATGCTGAAGGGTCGCATTGGAGGCCGGGATAGCGACCTGCTGCTTCTCGTCTCGGGCAATCCGAGCGAGAGTTCCGAAATCATGCCATGTCTCGAATATCTCCTCGAACACGGGGCCAATCCCAGCCGTCATTTCAAAAATCCAGGTATAACCCACCACGACCTTAGCCCCCTTGGGAAGAGGTCCCAGACAAAACTGTGATCTCCCCAAAGGGGGTCCCCTCTCATACCGGGGACGATCTGATACAAACCTTGGAATGATATCAGCGCTGACCGACACCCGTTTCTGTAGGGGACTACCTCCTTCAATGTCTTTGCCTGGAGCTTTTCTTACCCGTCGCGCAAGCGCTCGTCGAAGCGGGCGCCGACGTCAACGTGCAGAACTCGGTCAACGGCGGCTCGGCGCTGTTCTGGGCCACGCTGTGCGAAAACACGGTGCTCATGCGCATGCTCCTCGAGCGCGGCGCGCGTGTGGACGTGCAGGGGAAGCCGGACTTTTGGAGCGGGCAGACGCCGCTGCAGCGCGCCATCGAGGAGCGGACGATCGAGGTCGCGCAGATCCTGGTCGAGGCCGGCGCGGACCTGGAAGAGATCAAGGACGCCACCGGGGAGACGGCCTTGGTCAAGATTCGCCGGATCGAGGAGCCAGACTCGGTCAGGGCTTTGCTCGAGGCCAGGGTGAGATGGGAGCTAAGAGAAAGGGGGGATTCGGAAATCACCAAAGAGGAACTGCAGGCGGGAGTGCAAAGACTAATGGATGGTGTATCATCCCCTGCGGCATGATGAAGCCGATCGACCAGAATCCTGGAGCATAGTTTCTAGTATGTGTTTCGGGTTGCCAAATCTGCCTCGGCCAACGAACAAACACCCTTGGATGGTTATGATATAGGAATTCTTCATCGCCATGTCGGTTCTGTCCTGAACTTTGATGGAGATATCGGGGTCTCTAGTCAGCAGTATCTAAAATAGTTGGGCTTCATCAGGACAATCAAAAAAAGAGATACATGTATTTTATTGAATATCTTTAGTATCGCCACCTACCCGACAACAACACGTTTCTTGGGGCGAGGACTACTTAATACCTGTGTATCGTAAATCAAAACAGTGATTCCACATACCCGCCAGCGTATTGAAAACGGCTGGCTTGGGATGTTTGGTTCATATCATGGAATGGACTTGGTAACGGGTTAACAAGGAGCTTGTCCTCTTGACCCCTTGCCCCCTGGCCGTGAAAGGTGAGTTTCAAAGAAGAAACATGCTCGGCATCATCAGATCCCAAGATCCCTCTGTGTCCTAGAAGGGAGACTGGTGGTCACGCCACTCGGCAATAAAACAAAAATCGGCATGTCTACGATCAAGCACAGTCCTGACTTCACCTTCATCGAGAGTATGATATCGGATAGGCTATGGTCCATGGCTTTCATGAAAAGGAACAGGCAAATTTGTGACAACACCGCGACAACTTTGCCGTGAGAAATGCGCTTTAAGTTGACAGCGCTCCCATGGAGACTCCGATCTCCCCTTTGCAAAGTAGCCGGCTTACCCACAACCTCCTTTAACTCGACATCACAATTTGTATGCGCCGCAGCGAGACTTTTCTGGCCTACTGGACATATCAAGCTCATGAAGCAGCCCTCTCTCTTCGTATTAATATCATATTAGTATACCGGGGTATTCTGCTGCTCCCTTTTCCCTCGGCGTGCTTGATGCTTGTCCCTCATCTTTCTCGAAGGACGAGAAAACAAGGCCAAGAAGTCCTTTGTCTTGCCCGCTCTTCTACCCTCCTGTCCTTCCCCCTTCCCTCCCTTCTTCCTCAATGCCTTGGACTCGATGCTGACGGCAATGCTGGGACTGGTGTTTGTCCCGCCACTGCTCTCGCCGCTGCCGCTGCCGCTTCCACCTTTGCCCGCTCCTCCTCATAGGCCCACCAGCTGCCCGCGTTGTGCGACCTCGCCAGGCGCAAGTTCTGGTCGGTGTGGATGAGGCGCGCAGCCGTGAAGCCGCCAAATGACAGCATGCCCACGATCAGGACGCACAGTGGGTAGGCTTCGTACGGCAGGGAGCGTACGAAGAGCCGCGCCGGGTTGCTGGGCACGAGGCGCTGGGTGAGCATGCGGGGCGAGGGGCGCATGGTGGGTGGTGTGGTGGTGCTGTTGGCGACGGTGGCTGGTGGCTGGCCGAGATGTGCTCACGGCTAGTGAAGAAGTCGTTGTGGTATTGAGGTCGTGAGTGACCTTTCGATTAGGGCGACAAGGGGCGGCAATGCTTGGATGTGGCTTGACGTCAGGGTTGCTAATGAGATGGACTTGGGTTGTCTCGAATGAGGTATTCAGGAGGCGGGCTTTCGAACGAGATCAAGTCGTAGTACTGAGAGTTATCAACTGGCGCCAGTCTATAGGAAGTGATCCGAGAGAATATGTTTCAAACAGTGGCGATGGGACTGCAAGGCGCCGCGCACCAGGCATGAAAGCCACTGGACCTGTTATATGTCAAGGGATCCTCAAACCGGCCACATCGCTGAGTGCCGCCCCTGTCTCCCACCCCGCTCGATTTTCCATCTCGGTGGACTGATGGTGAAGATTTTCCTAACCTTCGAGGTCCTGTCTGCTGGCCTCGCTGAATCTAGCGTCGACCGACGATGGTTCGATACGGCCTCAATAAATGGTCAAAAGTGGCGTTACTTGCGGGGCACAGCAGCCGTCAACGCAAGACCCAATGGGGTGCGTGCTGATTGATCAACCTCTGACCATGGCCGCGTGCTCGTCGGTGGTCTGACGGTCGCGACAGTTAGGTGATGTCGCAAAAAAAGAATATTGAATGATGGTTCCAACCATCCGGCTGCCTGATAACACATCTCCCACGGCGTCATGTGTCGAGGGTCCATTCGCCTGTCCCTTCGCTGGATCCATGTTGTCGCAGAAACAAGGGATCGTCGCTCATATATTGACTAGACAGCGGGACAATAAGTAAGAGATATCACTGACTAGTGGTATCAAAACCGCATGGTCACTACTGTTACTGGAAATCGTTCCGTCGCGGAACGAGAACTCCATCGGTTGGTCATCATGGTCTTGGCTGACACGATCTACAGTTCTAATAACAAAATAAACATGCAGATCCTAGGGTTCGTATACACGCTCAGTAACTTCGAGCGTAGCGAGGTCGGGGGTCTGGGGGGTACCCCCAGAAAAAGGCGGTTCAACCTTTTAACTTTTTTTTTCTGGGGGTACCCCCCAACCCCCCGACCTCGCTACGCTCGAAGATGAGCAGTATACGGACCCTAGGATCTGCGTTTTATTTTGTGATTGGCACCGTAGACGCCAAAGCGTCAGCTTAGGCAGTTCGAAGGCCTCAGAACCAAGGCACTTGGAACGGGATGGGATGAGACGACATAAGGGCCATGGACGAGGGAACGAATTTAAGGCAAGTTGATACATGAGCGAGCGATTCTTCGCAGGACTCGCATACCGAGCCTTCTCCGACCCCGCTCCGAACCCGCTCCGAACCCGCTCCGAACCGGCGCCGAACGCCGAGGACGCGAGCCTGGAAAGCCCCTGAATGAAAGCTCCCGTTAACACACTGGATACATCGTCGGTCTCGGACCAGTTTCTCAGACGAGTTCGGATGAGCGAGCACGTTCCATACCTTATTTTTACTCCCTCGGCAACAATCAAGTGGTCATCACGGTCTCGAGCCAAGAGCCCATATGTTGTGCCGCATGTCGTAAGCTACTAGAGTGACGCTGTAAGCAGAATGGGATAGTCTTGGAGACACCAATGACATCGGAGGACAGAAGGATAAAACGCGGCGCGAACGTGGCGCTGCCACCCACTGGATCGTAATCATCAAGCGAGGGGTTAGATGCCGACCCGTTGGACCGGCTGTGCTTCGATAGTTTGTTTGTTGAATCGGGAGCACTAACTGCACGCAGCATTGATGCTACACGGTAGCATGACCATCTCCCTCGTTAAGTCTCCGCCCCCTCCGGGGCAATTCTCGTATATAATGTCGAGTATGACTGTGAACCTTATTCCCATGGGCTAGATACTTGATCACGACTCTTCTCCCCTCCTGACTTACGAGGCACTGACTCGGCGGCTCCGCAACGCCTACGCTCACGCTGGAACGAATCGCAATGGCGACGACTCCTATGCTGCGGCGTCCAATAATGTTGGCTTCCACATCGGCGGCAGCGGCTCGACGGCGGGCTTTTTCTGCGTGCGCGGGCATGGCATTGCTTCCAACGGCATGTACACGACGATCGGTTTACATCGGCGCCGGGGCGTACCAGCGCTTCATCAGTCCGGGTGAAGGGAGTTGGGCGCGGCCCTTCTCAAGCACCAGCAGACGTCCTAGGGAGGTGCTGGCTGATGCGCGGGCGACTCCCGCAACGCCTTCGGGCTCGAAGGTCTACGCCAGCGCCGACGAGGCCATCGCCGACGTCAAGAGCGGGTCAACCATCCTGAGCTCCGGGTTTGGCCTCTGCGGCGTTGCACGTGCGTCCCCCCCCCCGTATTCTATAAGTGCTAGAGAGAGAGAGAGAGAGAGAGAGAGAGAGAGAGAGATGAGAGGGGGAACAGTTGAGTGAGACGAAGAAGCAAGGGAAGGAGTCCAACGTGGCTGACGACTGCCCTTGTCACACCGGTCTGGATTGGCATCTCAACAAATACAGAGACCATCATCGAGGCGATGCACCGGCGCGGGTCCGAGTCGTTGCACTCGCTGACGGCCGTGTCCAACAACGCGGGCGCCGAGGGCAAGGGCGGACTGGCGCTACTGACCGAGGCCGGCATGGTCGACCGCATGATCATGTCGTACCTGGGCGCCAACAAGAAGCTCGAGCGCCAGTACCTGACGGGCGAGATCGCCATCGAGCTTTGCCCGCAGGGCACGCTGGCCGAGCGCATCCGCGCCGCCGGCAGCGGCATCCCGGCTTTTTACACGCCGACGGGGGCGAGTAAGTTTGAAGAAAAAGAAAAAACCCTCGCCCCCCCTCCCGCATGAGCCCATGAAGGGAGTCTAACCATTTTTGCCTTTCTTTCCTTTTTTTCACCGCCTGCAGACACCCCCCTCCAGCACGGGCTTCCCGCGCGCTTCGACCGGGCCGGCCACGCGGTCGAGCACGGGCAGCCGCGCGAGACGCGCCTGTTCGGCGGGCGCGTGTTCCTCATGGAGACGGCGCTGCCGGGGGACGTGGCCATCCTGCGGGCGTGGAAGGCCGACCGGGCCGGCAACTGCGTGTTCCGGCGCACGACCAAGGCCTTCTCCGTGCTCGTGGCCAAGGCCGCGCGGCTGGCCATCGTCGAGGCCGAGCACATCGTCGACGTGGGCGAGATCGACCCGGACGCCGTGCACCTGCCGGGGATCTACGTCGACCGCGTCGTGCCGGCCACGGCGCCGTCGCGGTTTGAGATGTTGAGGTACAGGCCGGCGAAGAATGGGACAGAGGGGGGCGACAGCGCCAGCAGCGGTGGCAGTAGCAGTAGCAGCGCTCATGACAGCAATAACCCGGCCCTGGTCAGGAGACATCGGATCGCCCGACGGACGGCTAAAGAGTTGAAACCGGGGTCGTATGTCAACCTAGGCGTTGGTGAGTTTTCGAGCCTTCTCTCTCTCTCTCTCTCTCTCTCTCTCTCTCTCTCTCTCGCAGACGTTGTACACGAGCTGCTGCTTACACGTGCGAGTCGTCCGCGAATAGGAATTCCTACTCTAGCCCCTTCCTTCTTGCCGCCCGATAGCCGTGTCTGGATCCAGTCTGAGAACGGAATATTGGGCATGGTCAGTCCTCCTCTGCTATCAGCGCCTTGCGAAACTCACGATCCCCGTGCATCCCAGTGCTGACCAAGACGATTAGGGCCCGTATCCTTTGCCTGGCGAGGAAGACGTGTAAGCTTGCAGGCCCCTGCCTAGTTACATGACACTACAATGCGTTCAAGCACTTACGATTTCTTCCCGTGCTGCAGGGATACCGTCAACGCCGGCAAGGAGTCTGTGACTCTCGTCGACGGCGCGTCAACGTTCGATAGTGCCGAGTCGTTCGCCATGATCCGCGGGGGGCATGTCGACGTGTCTGTCCTAGGGGTGTGTCTGCAGCCAGTGGCCCATCAACAAGCGAAGCAAAAAATGAAGGGCACAACAAACTGACTTGATATCTGACGCAGGCCCTTCAAGTCAGCGCTAATGGCGACCTCGCCAACTTTATGATTCCTGGCAAAGTAAGAAAGTTCTCCGTTGCCCGCAAGCATTCAGGATGGCATCTCTCTTCTCGACCCCTCATTCTGCCCTTTCTTCTGATAGCCTGCTAAATGTCCGTCCCGGTCCAGGTCCTCAAGGGTATGGGCGGTGCCATGGACCTCGTGTCCAACCCGGACAACACCAAGATCGTCGTGGCTACGGAGCACGTCGCCAAGGACGGGTCATCCAAGGTAGTGCAGAACTGTAGCCTGCCGTTGACGGGAAGCAGATGCGTGAGCACGATCATTACCGACCTGGTAAGTCAAATCCTATCTATCGGTCATGCGGGACGTCAATGTTTTCAGAATGCTTACCTTGGCCAACTGCTACTCCCCTTTCTTTACAGTGCGTGTTCCAAGTTGACCGCAACTATGGCACTCTCACCTTGACCGAGCTGGCGCCGGGCGTATCAGTAGAGGAAGTGAAGGCCAAGACCGACGCCGAATTCGCGGTGGCGGAGGACGTCAAGTCGATGGAGGAGTAGGGGGTTCTGTCATGGCGTTCACGGTTATATACACACAGCATTCCTGGATATATGCATGGCATTTCCTGATCAGGGGTTTTTATGATTTGTAAGGCGATGTGATATCTTGCAGTGCCAATCACCAAGTAAACACGTAGATCCTAGCGCCCGTTGACACTTATTTACTAAACCAGATTAAACTATCGTTCCGTGTCTTCGAGCGAAGCGAGGCCGGGGGTCTGGGGGGTACCCCCAGAATAAAACAAGTAGAGCGGTCTTTTTCTGGGGGTACCCCCAGACCCCCGACCTCGCTGCGCTCGAAGCGGAGTGGTGAGTATACAAGGACCTGAATGACGTGAACGGTATTGTAGGACTAGATATGAGGAATCTGGATGTTTATTTGCGATTGGCATTGTATGCTTCCGACTGTCTGCTTGCCGACTGATGTGTTAATCCCGCTAAAATCCTACTCGTCCCGAGCTGGGAGATCAACTTTACCCTCTTCATCTTTTATTTCAATCCCTCGGCTCCTTTTTGCCCATCCACTCCCCTCTACGCGGAGCAAAATTATACCCCAGCACCTCTGCGATCCGATCGACGCTCTCCAGCAGCCAAGCACATCCTCTTGCGCCGGCCAACCTCTCCAGCCCTTCCACCTCGACTTTCTCCCTCTCCCACCTCCCCCCGCCAAAGTCGGTCACGTGCATCCCTTGCGCGACCCCCTTCCGCAGCCCGTACACGTGCGACAGCAGCTGCGGCACGACCCCCGTCTGCGCCCGCAGGCATCCGATGGTTACCACGCTGGTCAGGCACCGCCCCAGCGTCGCCAGCCCCGGGTCGCGCCCGCCTTCGTCCTTGTAGCCGCTGTCCGTGCTGGAACGCGCCTCTCTTCTTACTACCATCTCGCCACCACCACCATCATCCTCGCCTTCTTCTTGTTCTTCACTGACTTCCATCCCACTCTCTACCGCCCCTCCCGACGCCGGGTCCGAAACTAAGGGGCCGTAGTGGCAGCCCAGGATGTGAAGCGGCAGGTCCGGGTGCAGGCGCGAGAGCAGGGCCTCCAGCTTGTCGTCGAGGGGCGTGTAGATGCTGTGCCACAGAGCGCGACCACGGACGGCGAGGAGGTCGGCGTTTTCCCGGGTCGGGAAGCGCGAAGGGGTGGGCGTGGTGGCGAGGCGGAGGTGCCGGGAGGAATGGCGGTGCGGGTGTTGTGAGGTGGGTAAAGGAGAGGACAGGGGGGAGGTGGGTGAGGAACCAGGAAGGATATACGTCTCGGCAAGGTAGTCGTGAAAGCCTTTGAGGCAGACGATGGTGCGCGGGACACCATTGAGGGTGATGCACTTCAGGCCGACCTCGCGAATGAGCTCGGCAGCAGCGCGGGGGCTGTGTTGGGGCAAAGGCTGAAAGCGGTGGCCGCGATGACGGCATGCCCTTGCGTGGAAAGAGGCACGTGAGGCGGCCGCGGGAGGAGATGTGGTGGTGGCAACCTGGTGCAGAATGGCGAGGGAGCCGGGAGAGTTGAGGGTGGCTGTTGCAGCAGCCTTTGAAGTGACAGGTTAGTCAAGTAGATGTAAGGTTTTCAGAGAGAGAGACAGAAGAAGTGAGAGAAGAAGGTATTTGTACAGCCAGCGTTAGCCAGGCCATCCGCCCATATTTCCTGGCATGCGCCTCGCTGGCGATCTGGCGATATACATGGCGGATTCGAGCCGGGGCCGGAGCCGGGCCTGGGTACGACTCGGGCGCGTTGATGAGGTCCTTGAGGTACTGAGGGAGCTTGGGTGAAAGCCTGGGCGGAGCCCGTGTGACTACGGCCATCTTGTATGGCTCCGGTGCCGCGCGGAAGGACTAGAATGACGAAAGGTTAAGATCTAAGCCCTTGAGGTGAAAGAAAGAGGTCGAGAAAAGGGTCTATCGCGGGAGACTAGTACATAGGAGGCCTGTACAATTAATCTTGGGAACGTGGAGTCTATGCTTCCCCATACTGCGAAACCGTTTTGCCCGCATCACCATTCCAGCCAAAAACGGGGATTGGATCTGAATTCTACGACTAAGCCCCCCTCACTTACTGTCGGAATCGTCCCGGCCAATAGCTGCTTCTCCGGACCGCGGAAACAACAGCCGACTCGACCCCACATTATGCCATCGCGGCATGGGACGGGGACACTAAGCGATCAAGGCCTACTATTATAGACCCAGAAGCAACGGCTAGGAAGGCCAGAGAACAGGCCCGTGAATCTCCTTGCACGTCAAATCGTCGGTGTCGCACGATTGTGTCTTCTTCCATGATTCACGAGCTGTCCAACCCCCCGTCTCCTTTCCGTCCCATCCTCCTATCACAAATTAGACATGAAGATCCTAGGATCCGTACACGCTCAATTACTAACCTTGATTTTACTATTGTTATAACATTTTCGAGCGTAGCGAGGTCGTGGGTCTGGGGGGTACCCCCATAAAAAAGGACGTTTTACCTTTTAACCTATTTTTTTGTCTGGGAGCACCCCCCAGACCCCCGACCTCGCTACGCTCGAAGATATAAATGAATGAGCAGTGTACGGAATCTAGGATCTGCATGTTTATTTTGTGATTCTACTTTTTCCTCCTCAAACTCCTTGACAGACGTCGGCGCAGCGGTTGTCGTGCGGGGGCCGTTGCACTGTATGAGCGGACGTGTCTAGGGTGCGGTCACGCGTTAGAAATTTTTTTTTTTTTCTCTGGGACTTTTTTTTGGGATATTCTAGGGAAACGTGAGATGCCTTTGTGGGAGAATCGATTTCATGGTTTACACTTGGGGATATGGAAGAGAACACGCTTCCTCCGCGGAGCGCGGAGCCGAGCCCGGTGGATGTGAATGTAGACGGATGTCGTGTTATTACTGACGTATCTGACGGTGGATGAGGCGAGAGTCTGGATAGAAGGATAGACTCCGGTAAGCTAAGGGATGCTATGCTCGCTTGCAATGGAAGGCATTCAGAGACCAAGATCACCAAAGGTGTTGGCGGCGTGCCCGTGCCACTTGGCTTTAGGTCTGGGGATTCGGCGCCGCTGATGCCCGAGAGCGAGCTAGAGGGGTGAACACCTGCAAAGCTGCTGCCCGTTTCCTCTGTGGGCGGAAGTCCACTGCCCGAGGATGTGACCGGCGCCGCACCGGACGTCGAGACTTGGCCCACGCATGACCCCGTGTCCGCGGTGTCGCATGTCCTCTGACCGGCGCCGTGGCTTTCGCTAACCGGCTCCGACTGTAATATGCTTGAAGATATGCTGGATGATGATAGAGTCCTGGGAACTAGTCTCGAGACTGTAGATATGGATTGCGATTTGGCCCTTGCCGTCTGCTCTGCTGTGCTCACTAGAGTGAGCGGGGTGGTGCTCGGTGCTCCAAGCTCGGTCGATCTCGTCGAGGCGCCAAACGTGATGCTTGGTGAGGACGGCGAGCTGGGGATACTTGACACAGGGGAGACGCCACTCGCATGTCCCGTGAGAGAGGTTGCGCGCGTGGCGAGGCTCGTAAGCTACGGGAAGCTCGTCAATATGCTTTCGCCTAGCACGGGGCTTGTCTGTGTAGGCTGGTCGGTGCTGTCTTGCCCCTGTGAAGTGGATGGAGGAAAAGCCCCGCTGCCAAAACCGGACGTAGTAGCGATCGCACTCGCCGGCGACAGCGAGGTTGAGGAGATGTCAAGTTCATTATTGGCAATTGTAGCCTCCACGGCCTCGCTCCCAGGGGACGTGGAACTTGCTGGGGATGGAATCAGTGACGAAGGTGGCTCTACAGTTGAGATTTCCACAGTCGTTCCCAGAGAGATTAGTGTCGTCATCTCGGGCGAAGAGTTACTCAAACCGGGCAATGATTTCGAGCCTTCTCCTGAGCCCTCACTTGAAGTCTCTCCAGGAGCGATAGAAGAGGGGGTTTGACTGTTCTCCGCGACCTCACTGGACGAGCTGGCTGTGACGGGAAAGCTTGTGGGTGATTTCCCTAACGAGGGCACCAAATAATTTTCAATAGCGGATTCGAGCCCGGATGCCGATATCGTTATTCCGTCAGATTGCCCCATTGTCTGTGACTGGGTAGCGACGGCGGGGCCTATGTCCCCGCTAGCAGTCGTGGCGAAGGGGCTTGTGAAGCCAGTGCTTGACATGGGTTCCGAGGAGGGAGACGAAGAGGGTATTACTTCAGAGCTGCTCGGGTTGGTTGCTGTAGTTGCTGATCCTGCAGAATATTCACCACTCGACTCGGACGGACCTTCAGCATGAGCTGTTGTTGTCAGGGTAGCAGTCGTCACGGCCTCAGATTCTGCCGAGGAAATGGCGCTTGAACCGATGAGAGTGATGCTTTCAAGAGACTCGTTAGCGGTGGCCGCCAATGAGCCGGATGCAGATGCTGGAGCCTCGGCCAAGGTCATGGATGGCTTCGAAGACGTCATCGAGGCTGCGATTCCCGTACTGTCCATGGTTAAAGATGAAGTTTTTGATGGCGGAGCTGCTGCAAAAGTCGCTGCGGACGTGTCAAAAAGTGAACTCGAGATCATAGTTGCAGAGATTCCAACGGGTTCAGTCGAGGACAGAGCAGAGTCCGAGGGAACTTGAGCAGTAAAGCCCGGACTCTCGGTACTGGGCAGGATTGTCTGCGAACTAGCCGCCATGTCAAAGCTGGGGATCGTGGCGCCACTCGCTGATACCGTCGAGCTCAATGGCTGATTTACCACAGTCGGTAAAGTCGTATTGTCCTCAGAGGTGTTGCCAATGCTCGTGGTAGACTCGCCGGAGAAAATCGCGGATAATGTATCATCGATGCTCGAGGACGCGCCTGGCGCAGGCTCTGAAGAAGTTTCTGTCGAGATTGAAGCCTGAACCGGCGTGGTTTCTGAGCTCGTAATGGACTCCATGCCCTGAGACACCACAAGACTCGACAGCTGCTCCACTGCGCTTACTGCGCTTGTGGCAGAACTGGGACTGGTCGGAGCGAACGAAGAGTCTGCCGCCGGTATCGAAGCAGTCGATGTTGAGGCTGGTGCTTGCTCGGTGCTAGGGTGCAGACTTGATAAGGGCAGTGGTAACATTGAAGAATTTACCTGCGAGGCTTCCGAGCTCGCAAGGCTGGATGCCGGTGTTGAAGGATGCGCAGAATCGGATGTAATTGCCGTGGAATCGGGTGCAGACAAGGAACCAGAGGAATGCTCTCGTATGCTCGTTGGACCTTCGTCCACGGTCGAATCAGCCATTGTAGAGGGCTCTGGGAAAAGTGTCGTGACTGATGGCTGTCCAAAGGGAGACTGCGTTTCAGCACTGCTAGTTATGAATGACATGGCCGACGAAGGTTGATCCGCGGTGTTTTCTGAACTCGTATCCATCTGGGACGTCACCAACGGAGGGGGCGTGGCTGAAGACTCTGTGGTGATCGATTGACCACTGGCTGGCGGCGGCGACGACGAGGCCAAAAGGGACGTTGATCCGGCTTCTTCGCTCATCTCTGAGCTGAAGGCACTGACGTTCTGGCTTATCTCCGAGCCAGCTAGCACGGTGGACTATGACGACTGCTCGCCCGTGGTCGTTAGATCCATGTCGAGTGTGGAGGTGGGCAAGGTTGAAGATCCCGACGAGAGCGTCGTTGGTGCTGGCTGGTCAACTGTTAATGACGATGAGACCGAGACAAAGGTTGCTGAGATCCCCTCGGTTTCTCCTGTGCTTGTGAAGTTTGAGATGGGTGTCTGGGTACTAGATATCTCAACATTGCTTGTTGTATCATCGGTTAATACCGCAGATGTATCAGACCCTTCGCTGGGGTTTGGGACATCTCCAGTACTCATTTGGCCCGTGCTGGAGGGTTTGGCTGAAAGCATCTCGAGCACATCTGTTGCGGTTGAAGATTTCTCGCTGGTGCTCGGGGTTTGGGACAATGAAGACGACTCCCCTGACACCGGGAACCCAACTGACGTCGAGACACTATCCGCTAGTGCAGAGGAGGAAGGCGAGGACAGTGAAGGCGAGAGGCTCGGGGTGCTGGGCTGCGTTGGTTGGGTGATTGATACTTCTGAAGATGACACCATGCTAGTTTCCGAAGACGACTCTGCTTTGGGAGCGGCTGTCGATGTTGCCATCGTGGTTAGAGGGCTTGGCGCTATCGCGTCTTGTGGCGCCGATGTCTCCGTGGTTGTCGTGCTATTATCTGGACCTGCTACATTGTCCGAGCTTTCCGCAGCCCCTGTGGAGGGCGCGAGCATTGATGTATAGGAGCTTATAATCAGATCCGTTGTCGGAACTGCTAGACTGCCCAGCTGCTCAGCTGCGGTGGATGAGAGCACACCGGTGCTCAAGGCTGGTTCGGTCGAGAGACCCGTTGTGGTTGACGTTGGGGGAGGTGACGGGATGGCAATTTCAGAGAGTGATGAGATCTCCATGCTGGAGGCCTCACTGGAGGCCTCGCTGGCTTGGGTCGCAGTCGTAGCCATGAATGACATGGCAGGAGATGATGAAGCGGTTGAAGGTTCGCTAGAGACGCTCGGGAAAGGACTGGATGTTGTGTCTGAGGAAGACAATGATTCAAAAGTTGAAGTTGATGATGAGAATAGTGTAACGAGAGAACTCAAAGAAAATGACGGGGCTGTCTCAGACGAAGACGACGGTTCGAAACTTGAAACAAAAGAAAAAAACGGTGACAGGCTGGATGTGGCTGTAACATCTCCGGTCGAAAATTCGATGAGAGAGTTGCTCGTTTCCGGCGGCGAAGAAGTGCTCGAGAAGGAAGAGACGCTAGACAAATCGGGAGATATGACAAAGGAGAGCTCCTCAGTGGATGTTGGAGTGATTGTGGCAGTCGGGTTGCCCGCTGGAGAGTCGACCTGTGAAGTTGATAGTTGGTTGCTGGTGTCCGCGTCGGTTGACGAGCTGGGTAGGGTTGACGGGAAGAAGCTGTTCGAGGGCTCAAGGGTTGAGGACGTTGAGGTCGTCATTGCAAATGTAAGGAGAATACTTGACAAAATGGAGCTCGATGAGGAGCCCAGCGTGCGGAGGCTTGAATCCAAGGTCGTGGTGGCTTCAGAGAGGGCTCGATCCGATGGAGGAAATGAAGGTTTGGGTTGTTGAAGTGGAGTCTGACATTAAGGAATCCGCCGAGGAGGGCTCTGCAGAAGAGAAGCCCCCTGAGCTGCTGTATGATTCTAGACTCGACGAGCTTTCGGTTGACAAGTTCGGCGTCGAGGCCATAGCTAAGGTCGGAGACGCTCCTGTGGAGTAAGAGTCGCTGTCCGAGGGTATAGAGGTGGCACCTGTTGATAATATGCTGCTAGATGGCGAGACCATCGGCGCGGTCGTGTCGCTTGAACTCAACAATGTAGAAAAGATGTGGATGTGTCCAGGCTGGTTGGAATTGGATTGTCGGACTGAGTCAATGTGGGAGTATCTAAACTATCAAACGCTGTCGAGGCGATGCTGAACGCGCCTTGGCTTGAGCTCGACGTTTCGGAAAGAGAAACTGGCATTGCTAGACTAGGAGGAGTGCCAAGAGTGACCGAGTTTGATGATGCTTGTGGGCCTGAATCTGGAGGGCTCGAAAACGAGAGAGTGGGCGAAGAGATGGGCGGACTTGACAATGTGGGGCTTTGGAAAGTGGAATCCGAAGAGCTGGCAATGGTGGAAGTTGAGGTTACCAGGGTAGACATTTCAGAGCTTGGAATGGGCATTGTAGAAGAACCATTCGTGATTGATGTTGACAGGAGGCTCGAGGGAATAGAAGTCGATAGGACCTCGGTTGCAGGAGACGTTAGGGTGGACAAGATAGACGAGAAAGTAGGTGAAGAAGTGAGCGAGGTCTCCGGCGTATACGAGGATAATAGCACGTATGAACTTGATACAGACGAAGATACAACGGATGACATAGAAGACGAGGTGGAGGCTGATGAGTCAGTGGTGGATGAGCTGTTAAAAAGGGAAGAGATAGTCAAAGACAGAGAGGAGTCATCAACGGAATGAGACGAAGTTATTGGAGACGACAGAAAGAAGCTCAATGCTGATGTTTCTAACGCAGATGTCGAAGGGGGTGCGGTTAAGCTGACTGAGGTCCCTCCATTGAACGTCGACAATTCAGAGCTGGAGAAGCCGGTAGAGGTAGATTCTGATGAGATCAAAACTGTAGGGATTGATTTTTGTGCAGCGGCCGATACCGATGTTGACAGGAGTGGAGAAGATGAGGTCGATGTGCCCGTAGTTGCAGACAGGCTTGAAGCAGGCTGGCTTGAGTCCGGCAAAGGGTTGGAGGAAAGGCTTGGCGAGGCTGAACCTGTGATAGAGGTGCTCAAGGAGGCGGATAGGATGGGAGACGTCGAGAGCGAGGTAGGGACCTCGGGGGGGGGGGAGAAGAGGACGAGATGGTGGAGAATTGAGAAGAAGACGAAGCAAGTGTAGTTGACAAAGGAGAGATGGAGCCGGAAAAGGTAAAATAAGAGCTTGACGAAATGAACGTTGATACAACCGGAGTTGAAGGGGGTAGGCTGGTGAGGCTCGAAGATATACTCGTGAAATCCGAGGATGAACTCGGAGATGCAGAGAGGGAAGATGGTATTGCCGAGGTCGAGGACAACTGCCTTGAACTTGGTGTGGTTGAGGAAGGAGAAGAGAATGGAATGATGGTAGTGCCGGCAGTAGAGGAAGGGCTGGAAGAAGTAAAGACTGGCTGTGACGATGTCTGTGCAGTGGGCAGATTTGTTATCAACAGGGTTGAAGTTGGAGAATCACCACTCGTAGATAGCGGCAAGCCAGAACTCAGAGTTGACGAGCTTGAGTCGACTAAACTCGTACTCGGAGACAAGATCAGACTCACGACACTTGACGGGGCCGAGCTTGGCGTGGTCGTTGAAGGTGTCAATGGCGACATGCTCGAAGAAGAAGGGAAGCTTTGAGATGACGTGATGGTTATTGAGAATGTGGCTGAGCTTGATGATGAGATTAAGAACGAGCTGGAGCCTGTTGTTGAAGAAGCTGCAAAAGAAGCGCTCGACGGAGGTAAGACTGGGCCTGGAGACGTTGAAGTGGAGGACGCAGCCGTCGGAGAGGATACGGGGCTTGAGACGGTAGATGGCCCTGAAGAAAGCGGGACCGAGGTCGAAGAAATCGGGGAGGTTGACAGAGAAAAGAAAGTTGACAAAGAAGAGAAAGTTGCTGCAGAGGCAAAAGAGTTTGATGAAGAGCTCAATGTGGAGAAAACTTGGACACTCGAAGACGACGAGATCAGGGGTGAAGCAGGTGTCAAGGAGGACGAGGATGATGAACTGATCGGTGTACTGGTAGAGCCGGAGGTCGTACTACTCGCTACCGCCGAGCTGCTGGCCATAGGCGTGCTGCTAATCACCGGAGTAGAAGTGGGCACAGGCGTAGGAGACGACAAGGGTCCGGAGAACGAGGTGCCGCTCGTGCTGCCCAGCACCGTTGTGATTGACGAGACCACTGCCGCTTGGGTGGTAGAAGAACCAGCACTGACAGCGCTGCTAGAGCTGCTGGTGCTGCTCCTCGACGGCGAGCTGGGTGTGTAGGTGGATGACCTGGACGAGTATCAGCATGTTTCAAGCACACAAGGGCTCCTATTTCGATTCATGGGCTTACACAACAATCGCCAATGTCGTAGTCGCCCTGCCTCCGGGACCATGTTAGTCCTCGTCATGGCTCATCATCTCGATTTCGATTCCTCCAAGTGCTGCTGGGCCGCGCCGCATCGCATCATAACTATCACACTCCCAGCAATGCCTCCCCCCCGCCCATGTCCGCACTCACGAGGAAGTCGCCGTCACCGTCTGCGTGACGTATTGCGTCGCGCCTCGCACGGTCATCGTGGTGCCGGCCAGGGGGCTCGCGCTGACGAAGCACGAGCAGGCGTTCGAGACCTGGCCGAATCCTAGAATCAGGCCGACGAAGCATAGCGGCGTGACTAGCGGGTTGGCAGCTGGTGCCGTCGTCGTCGTCGCAGCCGCCACCGCAGAGGCACGCCGCTGGAACCCCTGCTGCTGCTCCCGCCGCCGCTGCTCCTGCTGGACGACATTGTTTCGCGTGACAACCGCAACCACGGTCTGAGTTGCGGTGGCTACCTGGGTGGTCGTAGTGGTCACGGTGGCGGTTCTACGTAAGGGAAGTTGCCATGTAAGTGTCGATCCATGAATGGATACCTGGTGAGACCGGAGGGACTCTTGGCCTGGGACGGATGGGGGACCTCTGTGAATCCTAGAGGCGCTGAGACGTACGCCGTGGGCGTAGCGGTGGTCGTGGCTGTCGTCGACGGGGTCTGGGTGATGCCGTTGTTGCTGCAGTGTCCCGCGGCGAAGCTGGGATTTAGGAACAAGCACTGCTGGAAACTGTCATTGGTGCATGTTATGAGCTTGGCGAGCTCCCGCAGGCCGAAGATAGAGGTTCATGCCGCGGCAGCCGCCTGTGGGCCCAATGTCGACGAGAGGCTGAAGAAGAGGACAAGAAGCTGGCCTCTCATATTCCGGGATGCTGCCCCATCGCAGCTGTGGGCTCTGACTGTGACCTCGACTTTGTGTGGGGGTAGATTTGGGGGTAAACGAAAGACAGAGGCCTCGTGTGATCTTGTGTGGACGGGTAGATTTGATATCTCGCTCCTTTACGTGAACTACGAGCTCATATTCGTCTTGGCAAAAGGGCATTCCTGGCTGATGTTGACTGAGTTAGTCAACAAGTGGTTGCTAGGGCGCAGCACAGGATGGGGGTGGAATGTGTTGTTGCTCAATGCCATCAGTCTTAATTTACAGTGCGAATCACAAATTAAATATGTAGATCCCAAGGTCCGTACACGCTTTTTTACTGACCTCGGTTGTATTATTATTATAATATCTTCGAGCGAAGCGAGGCCGGGGGTCTGGGGGGTACCCCCAGGAAAAGAACGCTCTACCTTTCAACCTTCTTTTTTTCCTGGGGGTTCCCCCCAGACCCCCGACCTCGCTTCGCTCGAAGATACTGAGCGTGTACGAACCCTAGGGGAGATGAGGGATCTGTATGTTTATTTTGTGTGATTGGTACTGTACAACCTCGGTCTGAATGTCTTATCCTGGCGGGCTAGCCGACAAGGGGACAGGAGATTAAATAACGACCGGAACAGTGTTCAATGAGACAGGATCAAAAGAATTCCAAAAAAAAAATGGAAACGTCAAAAGTTTGATAGATTCTGATGTCCTTCCAACTTGCATAGCACATGCCACTATAATGTCAACGCTCACTGAAGGTGACACCCCAACCACGAGGTGCTTGCCCAACCGCTTCAGTTCTCGGCCTTTGGAGCCGGGTACCTCTCCCGCCACGTCCTGCCCCAGATCTGCGTTGCCACGATGGTCAGCGCAGCGCCCACCACAATGGCGCCCTGGCAGCCAAAGGCCACGGCCGGCCCGTTGCGCGCCACCCAGTTCAGCTGGAAATAGACGACGGTGAAGCCGCCGATGACGCGCCAGAAGTTCATCCAGGCGGCCGCCAGCGCCGAGTGGTGTGGGAAGGTGTCGAGCCCGTAGGCCGAGATGGCCGTCATGCAGGCCAGCGTGCTGAAGCACAGCATTGCCCAGCCGAAGGCGAGCCCGACCCACGACAGGTGCTTCTCCAGCGTCTGGCCGAACAGCACCAGGCCGGCGGCGCCGATCAGCACGGCCGGGTAGACGGCTGTGAGGCGCGCCTCGGGCCCGTAGCGCTTCAGGTAGCGCCGCGCCAGCCAGTCGTTGAACCAGCGGCCCCAGCCCTCAGCGATGGCCGTGCCGATCATGGGCGCGAAGTACAACATCGCCAGGGCGACGTAGCTGAAGCCGTAGCCGCCGGCCTCGGGCGGCGGCAGGACGAACTGCGAGATGGTCGACACCAGGCCGATGGTCCACATGGTGATGGGCATGATGAACAGCGCCGTCGGCAGCAGCAGGTACGGCCGCGCCAGCAGCGAGAACAGGTGCATGGTCACGGTCCACAGGCCCGGGCGGCCGTGGCGCTTGCGCCAGCCCTCGACGCCGAGCAGCAGGTTGATGTGGCGGCCGAGGGAGAACGGCCTCCGCGTGGGCGGGAGGGGCTCGTCGTCCTGGCGCAACTCGACGCCCGCGCGGTCGAACAAGGTCTCGTCGCCGAAGAAGATGACCATGAGCAAGCTCCAGCCGTAAAAGCCGGCGAGCACGCCAAAATCGGCGACCCAGCCCAGGCGTAGCAGCAAAAGGCTCGATATAAACGGGCCCAGGTACGGGCCGATCAGGAACGAGGCGGCCCAGATGTTGATCTTCCGCGTGCGCTCGTGGAAGAAGAACATGTCGTGGATCATGGACAGGCCGACGACTTGGGGCGCCGCGCCGCAGAAGCCCTGAAGCGTGCGCATGGCCGTGAAGGTGGCGTAGTCCTTCGAGAAGGTGGCGCCGATGGTGAAGGCGAGCGAGAGAAGCTGCGACCAGAAGAGGACGGGGAGTCTACGTGTAGGCGTTGTTTCGTGTTAGACAGCGGTTTTTGTATGATAATGAGCAGGCGGGTTGAGCTTACCGGCCATAGCGCTGGCACAGCGGCACAGCCAGGAGACCGCCAGGACCCTGCATGAAGATGGCTGGGCTAACAGATTGGGCGACATCAGGGATGGTCATATGCCTGGTGTGCGGATCCCACATTTGTTAGCTTTGTGAGCTCCAAGATTCTCTCTCACCCGACCACCACGTTCCGCCAATATCGGCATTATGATCAAGCACCCAGAACTGGGTCAACTTACCACTCGGGCGCCTGTAGCTGGAAGACGGTCGTGCCCCAGGTGATGGTCCAGTCGCTCAGCAAGCTGCCCGGGATCAGCGCCAGGAGGACTGCGTGCTTCTTCCACCATGACCAGTTGAGCGGGTCGTCCGGGCTCGTCGACGGCTGCGGCACCAGGGTCAGCTTTCCCACCGACTTTTCCGTCGCCGACGCCCCAGTTTTTTCCGCCGGTTCCACAGCCTGCTGCGACGAGACGGAGGGCTTTCTCCCCATATTTACGCCCGGCTCTGCGGATTTCTCTGCAAGTTCGACGTCCCGCGCGTAGGAGAGATCCTTAGCTCCAAGGAAGGAAGACAAGGGGCGGCTGCTGCTGCTAGTGCTGTTGCGGCTTCCTGGTCGTCAACGGCCTCTGCGGAGGATAGACGTGATCGTGTGACTCTTGAGTCGGGAACACAACTGTGTCGTCCCTGCCAAGGTCGGGCCTGGGACTAGGGGTGTCGATGTCGGCTATCTTCTCCCGATGGACGCTCATGGCGAGGGGACTCTGTTACATAAGTACCAAGGTGGGCAGGCAGGTCGGCTCTCGGCTGCTGACCTACCAACAGAGAAGAGACAACCAGTGGAACCGTGACACGTAATGGCAAGCACCAGCAAAGCTTACGCAGCGCCGTTCTCATGTCGCAAGCAGGGGTCCAAGAAGGGCTCGCCTGGACTGAAAGGATGACAGCTTACAGCCTCCAGCGCGAAGGGGTGCCCTGAGTCGTAGGGCTGATGTGACTACATGACAACGAACCATTGGTCCCGGACCTCCGTGTATGGTCCAGACTTGGTGGGCGAATGGTGAGGGCGGGCTGACCATACCATTGTCCTCAGAGGCCGCAAGAGATGGACTAGTTGGGCATTGCCAAGACGTCCCGAAATGTCGGCCCGGCATGGCATGTGGTTGGGGCCCGAAGCCAGGCCGTCCGTTAACTGTTTTGGGCCATCGTCTATCGGTCTAGTCGCCAGGCTGGCGGGACACGGCAGTTAGGCGGCTATATTGCTCTTGTCGCTCCACCCCCTCCCCTTGGTTCGGTCCCGAGGTCGATACTGGCGGATCCGGACCGGCCTCTCCTACACCAGCGCCCGACTGGCCTGAATCTAGTTGCCGTCTCTTCTTGCCGTGCGTTCATACAGTGCCAATCACAATATAAACATACCAATCCCTCATCTCCCATAGGGTCCGTACACGCTCTACAGCATCTTCGAGCGAAGCGAGGTCGGGAGTCTGGGGGATACCCCCAGAAAAAGGCTTTAACCTTTTAACCTTCTTTTTCCTGGGGGTACCCCCCAGACCCCCAACCTCGCTACGCTCGAAGCTGATGTAAGAATAGTAATAATAGTCAATCGGGATGAATCAATAAGCGTCTACGGATCCTTGAATCTGCGTGTTTATTTTACGATCGGCACTGTATCTCTGATATGAAACGCCCGTAGACCATTTGGCTTGCTCCCTTCGTTCTAGGACGGCATATAAACGGTCCTCCCTCACCCATACGCGGCATAGTCATGGAGAACGGCCACCGCCACTCATAGGGGACCATGTGTCTAGGCTGCTCGACTGCACTATCGAACAGACAAGTGCCTTGCATGCATTTTCGCATTCGCATAAGAGACGAATGGCTTGCGTGCAGGGACACCTTTTAGCTATCTGGGCGACTTACGGAGTCTCTTGGCGAGTTAGGTGATTACGAAGTTCTCTTAGCGAGTTGTTGACATGGTTCCGAGCCAGGGAACGAGTGGGACTTGAGATCCTGTCCTAGAGAAGGCTTGCGGCGTCCCAGGCCTATCATTTCTGCAAAGGGTCAGCGGTCAGCTTCAAGGGCCATTGGTCCAGAAACAAAGAGATGTCAGAAGGGGGGGCGGGGGGGATAGGCGAGGGGAGTAAGAGGGGGGAACAATGCTGAGCTTACGACTCCTGAACTTGATGCATCCTGTGCTGTCACCTCATGTAGGCTGAGACGCATGAGGAAGTTTCTCATGCGAATCGCTGCCGCTTGTCTTGAACGAATCAGCATGCCAGGCGGTAAAGAAGTAATTCTTATGCTTAAGTGATCTTGACAAGGTGGTTGCTAAAATTGGTACCGTCTATCACTCGGCTTGAAGACTGACCCGTGTATCTTGTGATCAAAATCCCATTTATCCACAACACTGTCTCGTAACAGCATTCGATATTTCGGGTCTCGCTCGCGGAACTCCGATTTGTCCTGCATACTGAGATCATGCTGCCGTCGTAAACACAGGTGGCCGCCGCCGCTGTTGTTGCGGCCGGGATCAGAGTCTCAGCATGGGTTGACGTCGCCCACCTGCCAGGGAGAGCGGCTGGCCACCACGCGAAAAAAGATGGGCACGCCAACTGCGTCCTGCATCTGCCGCTCCAGCCTCCAGCCCGACCATTCTTGTGGGGATCCGGGATGCGGATGCTCCGCACATGGGTGACGCGGACAAGAGAGGGTCTCCCAAACTCCCCTGTCCCTTCCAGGGGCAGTGGCATATATTGTGCCAATCACGAAATAAACATGCAGATCACTTCAGGTCCTTATACACTTAAGACTCCTCTTCGAGCGAAGCGAGGTCGGGGGTCTGGGGGGTACCCCCAGAAAAAAAACGAGGTTAAAATATAAAGCGACATTTTCCTGGGGGTACCCCCCAGACCCACGACCTCGAAGATATTTTATTTTGTGGTTGGCACAGTACCGTCGCATAGCTCTCTTCCCACCGATCATCTATCCCCAGGGTCCTCTCCACAAAGTGATCAATGAGACCCCGGCTCATCTCCCCACCCTTTCCCCCGCCCCCGTACTGGCCCCGCCGCCCTCGCCGAATCCGGCCGCATAAGTCCCGTCCAGCTCGGCCAGGAGCGTCCTGAGCGGGCTCAGGAACGCCCCGACCACCTCCTTCGCCTCCCGCACCCTCCTTTCCTCCACCTCCCCCACGCCGCCCTCGCCTCCCGGAGCCGACGGCGGCGTCACCAGCGTCGCGTGCACGTACGCCACCAGCAGCCGCGCCAGCCGCGGCTCCGTCGCCAGGTGCCCGACCGCCTCGGCGATGCGCTCCTGCAGCGTCTCGCGCGACGACGACAACGACGACGACATGACACTGGCGCTGCTGCTGCCGGGGTGGTGGTGAAGGTGGCTTGAGTGGCGGCGCTGGTGCTGGTGTTGGCCGTCTTGGCCGCTGTCGTGGCCCTGCTGTTGCTGCTGGGTGGCGGCGACTTCGGACGACGACCGCCGTAGCCAGTGCAGGCCCTCGAGCGCGTCCATGTTGATGGCCAGGCTGTCCTTGCTCGCCTTGAGCAGGCCGCGCACGAGCGGGTGCGTGTCGCCCAGCAGCCCGCTCTTCTCCTCCAGAAAGCGGCAGAACGGCGGCAGCGATGTGCCCGCCGCGGTGCACGCCGCGAGGACCCGCGACCGCGCCGGCTGCACGGCGAGGAGGTTCGCCCCCCCGGCGGCTGAGCGATCGTGGCCGATACCGGTGATAGTGGAGGTAGTGGTGGCGGTGGTGGTGGTAGGTGAGGTAGTGGAAGATGCGATGACGGAGGACGCGGCAGCTGAGTCCGTGGCCGTGCTGCTGGCCGTAGAATGGCCTGCGCTGCTGAGATCGGTAAAGAACGGCGGCGGCGAGTCCGGCACCTGCACGGGCGTCTGCACGTGGCCCGGCGGCAAGGCGCCGCTTGCAAAGGCTGGCTGCTGCTGCGGCGAGACCTTGATTCTTGCTGGTTGGTCTTGTTGTGATGCTGCCGGCTCATCCTGATGACCGCTCTGTTGCTTTTGCTGTTGCTGTTGATGTTGCTGTTGTTGTTGTTCCTGTTGCAGCAGCTGCTGCTGCTCGGGTTGGCGATCAACAGGGCTTGACTCTTTCGACCACGTGCGCGACAGGGCAGTCCCCACCGAGCCCTCGAGCGGCATCAGCACGGGCAGACCCTCGCAGGTGATGGCGGACGCGCCCTGCGGCAGCAGGCCGCGGTCCTCGGCGCCGCGGATAAAGGCCTGGACGTGGCGGCGCACAAAGTCAGCCAGGCCCTCGGGGTCGTAGCGGGCCACCTCGACCAGCGGCATCTTGAGACACCAGGCCGGCAGCGGCTGCAGGCCGGCGGCCCGCGCGGGGGTTACCAACGCCAGGTCAATTGTCGACCGGCCGCCGGCCGACGAGGGGGGGTGGCCTCTTCCAGACATGGAGAATTCCCTGCTCGGGGCCGGCGGTATGCTGAGCCGAGTTCTGTTGTTGGCCTGTGCTCGGGTCGCGATCGCAGGCTCGACAGGCTTCGGGCTGGTGGGTTTCCTGGTCGCGGCGCCATCCGTCTTCTTGGTTGGCGGCACCGCCTTCGTCTCGGGTTGCTGCTGTTGGGAGGACTGCGACAGTGGCGAGGGCCGCTGCTGTGCTTTTCGCGACGTGGGAGGGGCATTTCCGGTGGTTGTATCTGGGGATGCGGCGCCATCGCCGCCCGCAAGACCCGAGATGGAGGCCGGAGAAGGCCGCTTTGTCCAGAACAGGAGCGATCTGCGGCGGGAGAGGGCGCTCTCGGAAGAGGACTTTATGGAGGTGAGCGACCATGTCCGCGCGGAAGCACGGGCGGGCTGGTCTTTGGACGGAGGGGGGAGTTTCTGTGAGAAGTTAGGTATGTGGATCTATACCAGAAACTTAGCGAACCAAAGCTAAATATCTTAAGTGCCTCCTCGGCGGGAGGGAGACAAGCTGGAGCGCAGCATGGGGCAAGTGTTTGGAACTGTCTCCACAACAGCGAGGTCTTGTTGTGCTCGCTCAGGGGCTAGTGGAAACTCGTATAGGAGTGGTGGTGGACTGGATTTGAAGATCCCATGACGACTGACAGCACCACGAACGATACATCGCAACGGATTTGCAAGAGACGAAACCAGGAATGTTCTTTACTGGCGGCGGCCCCCACACCACATTCATGTTGCCTTCGGCTCAAAGGCTGTGGTTGAAGAAGACGATTGACTTGAGACGATGTAGCCGATGCCGTCTCGGTGCTGCCGAGAATGAGACGCCGTCTCGATGCTGCCGAGAATAAACTGCCTGGGCGGGATGGATGTGGAAATCGGAGGCCAAGAGCGGAAGACTGAGGATCTTGGCGAATACGTCTGTGAGACCACTGGGATACTAGAACACACTGACAAGCTGGAGCGCTGAGAATGTAACGGAGGAGCAGAAGAGAAGAGAAAGCCGCGACAGAAAGATGACGACAACCACGATGGCGAGAGAAGACGCTTTCAAATAAGTTACCACCGGCCGAATGTGGCGTGGAGCGGAGGCTCTGACCCTGAAGGGATAATAAGATCGCGGAAATGACAAGGGTATCTACTGGTGAACCTCTGAGCCACAGACAAATACAAGAACAAAAGGCCGTGCCGGTGGAAATCCGCAGGTAGGAAGGCGAAGTGGTGAGCGTAAGGGGGGGAGGGGGGGGGGAGGGGGGGGGGGGGAAGGAAGGAGAGGAAAAGGGAGGGGGGGAGAAGAGAGGGGAAAAAGAAAAGCGAGAAAAC
>WXYE02268553.1:0-15183 GCA_011319275.2 Echinosphaeria canescens | reverse complement strand
GAAATCGAAGCCGGCGTCGTCGGCGGTGAGGAAGACGGTCACGACACCTCCGGCCACCCGGCCGAAAAGCTCTACACCACCACAGAAGACATGGTCGCCGTGTATGAGGCGCTCAGCCCCATCGGCCGCTACCTCTTCGCCGCCACCTTCGGCAATGTCCACGGCGCTTACAAGCCGGGCGCGGTCCAGCTCAAGCCGACCATCCTGCGCGATGGCCAGAAGGCCGTGACCGACAAATACGGCGCGGAAGCCGAGATGGACCTGGTTTTCCACGGCGGCTCCGGCTCCGAGCTGTCCGACATCCGCGAGACCCTGGGCTACGGCGTGGTGAAGATGAACATCGACACCGACACCCAGTACGCCTTCACCCGCCCGATCGTCACGCACATGTGCCAGAACATCGAAGGCGTGCTGAAGATCGACGGCGAAGTGGGCGACAAGAAGCTCTACGATCCGCGCACCTACCTGAAGAAGGCCGAAGTCAGCCTGGCCGACCGCCTGAAGGAAGCCTGCGACGACCTGCTTTCCACCGGCAAGACGATCTACGGCACCGTCTGAGATCCGCTTCAGAGACTGTTTTTTCCAAACCGGCGCGGGCAGCAAATGCCCCGCCGGTTTTCTTTTGTGCGGGCATAGTGTAAACTACTAGATTTATAGTAATTTCTCGCGAAAATGAGGCTCCGAAAAAATTTTCGCATCTTTTTGTCCGCTCCGGCGGGAGGGCGGCATGTCTCCCGGTGAAGGCCGCGGTGAGCGTGGCCGACTCCACCCCGCCAAAGATGAAAAAGAAGACTCGCACCCGTTTCCTCATCCCCGCGCTGGCGGTCGCCTGGTCGGCGACTTCCGCGTTTGCCGCACCGGAAAAGACCCAGCCAGATCCGCTGAGCCAGGCCCGGCAGCAGCTCGACCAGCTCTTCAACAGCCCGGCCGCCGACAAGCCGATGGAGTCGGGCTCGATCAAGTTCGTGCCCGGTCCGGAGCAAACCGTTGTCCAGACGCCGTGCTACCATTTGGTCGATCCACAGGGCCGCAAGGTCGAGCTGACCGGCGCGATCCACATCGCCGACCGCAGCTACTACGAAGGTCTGAATGAGCACTTCAAGAGCTTCGACGCCGTGCTGTTCGAGTGCGTGGCGGATGACGAGCGCATCAAGCGCATGCAGAGCGGCACCGCCCCCGCGCCGGACGAGAAGGAACCCGCGCTGAGCAAGATCTACCGCATCTTTGCCCACGACCTGCTGGCGATGTCGCTGCAGATGGAAGTGGTGGATTACAAGCAGCCGAACTTCATCCATGCGGACATGGGTGATACGGAGTTCAACGCGCTGATGGCCTCGAAGGGAGTCTCGCTGGACAAGCTGGTCGCTCAGAAGCAAGCCGGCATGAACCTGTCCCTGGACCAGGTGAGCAACCTGCTGCCGATGCTGAAGATCCTGGTGCCGAAGGACGATCCGGCCGCGCTGAAGCGGATGATCGCGCCGATGTTCCTGACCATGGAAAACCCGGCGCTGGAGTCTCCGCTGGCGCATGAGCTGATCGTCGATGCCCGCAATGCCCGCGCCCTGGAGGTGCTGGACCGCGAACTGGCCGCCGGAAAGAAGAACGTCTCCGTCTTCTATGGCAGCGCCCACCTGCCGAGCATGAAGAAGACACTGCTGGACCGCGGCTGGAAGGAAGAAGGCACGGAATGGCGCACTGCCTGGACCATCGCGCCGAAGCCTGTAACCGTGAAGGCCGAGGCTCCTGCTGAAGCGCCTGCAACCCCGGAAGCTCCCGACGCTCCCGACGCTCCCGACGCTGCCGACCCCGCCAAGGACGCCGCCGCAGCCGCAGTGCTGTCCCGCGGCTTCGATCCGCTTTCCAAGTCGAAGGCCGTGAAGTTCAAGACCCGCCTGACCATCGATGCCGATGCACTGGGCCAGAAGATCCACCAGGAAGTCAGCGCGGACGTCGTGGCGATGAAGCCGAACCTGGCGGTGATCCACACCAAGAGCGCGGAAGGCAAGGAGGCCCTGCTGGTCAGCGATGGCAAGACGGTGACCATCTATTTCCCCGGCAGTTCCACCTACAAGCAGACCGATGCCCCGGCCCGCTTCGCGGACTTTTCGAAGCTCGCCGGCCTGGCCGACATGGGCCTGGATGAGAACGGTCTGAACCTGTTCTCCTACCTCTCCCTCGAAGACGACGCCGCCAGGGACGAGCTGAGCGGCGGCAAGCTGCTGGACCCCGCCACGAAGGACGGCGTGACCTATGACCGTGTGAAGGTGGGCGCCTCCGGCCTGCAGGCGACCTGCTGGGTTTCCCGGGATGCCGCCAATAGTTTCCCGCTGACCAAGCTGGAAATCGATACCTCCGCCATGCTGGACCAGCAGCTCCAGGCCATGGGCGAGCAGGCCGCCGCCATGAAGGACATGATCAAACTGGAGGCCGGGGTGGACTTCACCGGCGGCCAGGCCCTGCCAAGCGTGCCGGCCGAAACCTTCCACTTCGACGCCCCCGCAGGCGTGACCAAGGAATAAAAACCGCTCTCTCCTCCGCTACCGGGTGACGGCGCACGACGGGTGCGCCGTCACCTTTTCCGCTTTTTCCGTTTTCATCTCCACATGACCGCCGTCGAAACCGAGCTCATCCGTTATCGCGACCACGGGGACGAATCCGCCTTCGCCGCGTTTGTGGCCGCCCGCACGGATCTGGTGTGGTCCGTCGCGCTGCGCAAGCTGCAGGACCGGACGCTGGCGGAGGAGGTGGTGCAGACGGTCTTCGCCGATGTGGCGGCGAACCTGCGGCGGCTGGAGTTGAGCGAATCCCTGACCGGCTGGCTGGTGAAACACACCCTGCTCAAAGCCGCGGACGCCGCGCGCCGCGAACGCCGCCGCCTGCACCGCGACCACCGCTACTCCACCATGACCGCTCCCGATCCGGAAGCATCCGCCGAAGCGCTTTCGGCCGGCCAGAGCGCCGAGGCCGCCTTCCTGCTCGACAGCATGCTGGGCGCGCTGCCCTCCAGCGACCGCCAGGCGCTGCTACTACGTTTCTACGAGAAGCAGGAGCTGCCCCAGGTGGCCGCGCGCCTGGGCGTCTCCGCCGAGGCCGTGCGCAAACGCATTGGCCGCGCACTGGATCTGATCCGCAGCCGCTTGGCGAAGCGCGGCATCACCAGCAGCGCCGGGCTGCTTTCGACCGCGCTGATGGCGTCCTCCACCGGCCACGCCCCTTCCGGGCTGGCGGCAAAGGCCACTGCCTTTGGTCTCACCCATGGCATTGCCAAGACCGGCTTTGCCACCGCTTTGCAGATGGCCGCCCGGCGCGCGCTCCGGGAGTCCCGCTGGCTGCCCGCCCTGGCCGGCGGAGCCGCAGTCGCGGTCACCGCGCCGGTCTGGCATCAGCCTGAGGCCCTGCCCACCCCGCCGCCTGCTGTGGTGGCTTCCTCTTTCACCTCCACTTCTGCGTCGTCCGGCTTTCCTGCGCTGATGCCCGTTTCCTCCCGCAGCGGCGCGAGGCGCACACCGGGCAAGGCGGTGGGACAGGAATCCCTGTTCGCGGATTTTTCCAAGCTGCTCGATTCCCCGCTGGGCGGGATGGCGACGAACTACGCGCGCCGCGAATTCTCCGGACGCTGGAGGGACGTGCTGCACCTCGACGAGCGCCAGAAAGTCTCGCTCGATACGTGGTTGGCCGATTCCTTCCGCGACGCGATCACCGCCTGCCGCCAGGCGCTGAACGATCCCACCGTGGTACGGCTGGCGCTCGACCAGGCCGCCGGGCAGAAGCTTTCGCCCGAGCAGACGGCAAAGCTCACGGAGGCGCTCGCGCCGCTGAACTCGCTGGTCAGCCACTCCTGCTGGACCCGGGAAAATCTGAGCGAGAACCAGCTCGCGATTCTGCGTGAACGCCAGCAGCAGATGCGCGCGAACGCCGCCGCGACCGAAGCCACCGCCGCTGTCGCGGACCTGGATCAGAACGTCGCATTGACCCCAGACCAGAAGGAGGCCGTACTGGCCTACAAGCAGTCGGCGGCTCTTGCCCGCAGGGAGCTGCTCCAGGAAGAACAGCTCGGCTTCATGGCCGCGCCCGAGAATCTTCCGGACGCACCCGCAGAGGATGAGTCCGCCTTCCTCCAGCACCTGCTGACCCCGGAGCAGTGGGAAGCCCATGGCCACGCCACCGCACGCGAACAGGAAGGTCTCCAGGAGGCGATCGACAATCTGCGCAGAGCGCGATGAAGGCTTCCGCGCTCCGGGGAGTCGCTTACCTCCTGGCACGCAGGATTCACACGAGAAGCTTTGCACGAAAGATAAAGGGCGGATAGGTAGCGCCTATGCCTGCAATGTTGCGCTCCTCCCGGCTGCTTCGGTGTTTGATCTATCTCCTGTCCGCTTTCTTCGCGGATCGTCTAACGGCTGCGACTCCCGCGGTGGCGGGTGGAAATTATCATAGTCTGTTTCTTCGCTCGGACGGCACGGTCTGGGCCGCCGGTTACAATGCCCACGGGCAGCTCGGCGATGGCACAACGTTCACCCGTCCCTACCCGGTGTTTGTCATTTCCGGCGTCCAGGCGATCGCCGCGGCTGGCGATCACAGCCTGTTCCTAAAGACGGACGGCTCCGTCTGGGCCACGGGAGCGAACGAGTCCGGCCAGAGCGGCGACCCATCCTTCAAGGATCGTCTGACGCCCGCCCAGATTTTCACCGACGGATGGTCAGCTCGCCGATGGTACGACAACCAATCGCGCTTATCCGAACGCGGTGATCACCAGCATCAAGGGGATCGCCGCTGGGGGAAACCAAAGCTTCTTTTTCAAAACCGACGGCTCTGTATGGGCTGCGGGAGACAATTACACCGGCCAGCTCGGAGACGGGACCACTACGGACCGCTCCACTCCCGTTCGGATCATGGACAGCGCTGAGACAGTCTCCATGTCAGGCTCTCACACCCTTTTTCTCAAAGCGGACGGCACGGTCTGGGCCACAGGAAACAATGGCAGAAACCAGCTCGGCGATGGGACCTTCGTCAATCACTCCACTCCTTTCCAGGTGATGACTGGGGTGAAAGCCATCAGCGCGGGCGGCACCTGCAGCCTCTTTGTGAAAAACGACGGCTCCGTCCAGGCTGCGGGATGGAATAATTTTGGCCAGTTCGGCAATGGCGGCGCCGATCCCTATTTGACCCCGATCCAGATCACGACCGGTGTGAAGGCCATCGCCGCAGGCTCCAGCCACAGTCTCTTTCTGCGGACCGATGGCTCCGTCCTGGCAGCCGGAAGCGGCGACTATGGACAGCTCGGGGATGGCACGGGCTTGAGCCGTATCAATACGGTCCCGGTCATGACCGATGTCAAAGCCATCTCCACAAAGGATAGCCACAATTTGTTTCTCAAGAACGACGGCTCCGTCTGGGGCTGCGGATACAACAAGGACGGAGAGTTGGGCGATGGCTCTGCGACCAATCGACTGGTTCCCGTTCCGATCACGGACGGCGTCCAGGCCATCTCCGCGGGGACGTCTCATAGCTGGTTCCTCAAAAGCGACGGCTCGGTCTGGGCCACCGGTGACAACACCTACGGAAAGCTGGGCGACGGCTCGACGACCGGCCGCACTTCACCGATCCAGGTGATCGGCGGGGGGATCCAGGCCATTGCCGCCGGCGCTAACAACAGTCTGGCGCTGAAGAATGACGGCACCGTCTGGTCCACCACGAGCAGCACTGCCGCTGGCCTGGGAGATGGAGGCTATATCGCCCACCTCGTCCCGCGTTCCATCACAGGTGTCCAGGCCCTTTCCATTTCCAGCCAGACCCTTTATCTAAAAGCGGATGGGGCAGCCTGGGGAGAAGGATTCAATGCTTTCGGCCAACTCGGGAATGGGACCGAATACAATCCGGACGTTCCGGTCCAGATCATGACCGGGGTTCAGGCCGTCTCCACCGGCGGCCTTCACAGTCTGTTTTTGAAAACCGACGGGTCGGCCTGGTCCACGGGCAGCAACGTCAACGGCCAGCTCGGGGACGGCACCACCATCAATCACTCCACGCCGGTCCAGGTCATGACCGGCGTGAAGGCCATCTCCGCCGGCGGGCTCTATAGCCTCTTTTTAAAAACCGACGGATCGGTCTGGGCTGCCGGGAATAACCAATACGGCCAGTTCGGCATGGGCGCCACCGCCACCGCGTTCGTGAATCTTGACGCGACATCCGCCGACTTCCCCTCCACCTGGGTGACCGGTTCGTTCGGCTCGGATGCTGCGGATCCCGCGATTTCCGCCTGGGATGCCGATCCGGATGACGATGGACTGTCCAATCTGCTGGAGATGGCTTTCAATCTTCCACCGCTCCAGCCAAGCCATCCGACTCTGGCTTTCGACACCGGCACCAGCGGCCTCCCAGTCGTCACGACCTCCACCGCGAGCGGCGGCACGACGCTGACTCTTCAGTATGTCCGGCTGAAGCAGAATTCCGGCGTGACCTATACCCCGGAGTTTTCTACGGATTTCCAGACTTGGAGCAACTCAAGCACCAGCGAAACGGTGACGTTGATCGATGACAAATGGGAACGGGTCACGGCCCGGAAGACATTGCCCGCTGGGCAGAAGCGGCTGTTTGCGCGGGTGAGGGTGGCATTGCTGCCTTGAGATCGTGCTGCACGAATTCCCGACGCGGCGGCCAATGAAGTGCGCCGCCGTGGAGGATATCTCGGCAATCAATCGTCTCCGAAGCGTTGAAGGCGCGGCCGGGAAATAGCCCGGCATGAGGCAGCCCTGAAAGGGCAACGGAACCCCGGGATCTACGATGGACGGCGTAGCCGCAATTCGAACGCCAGGTGAATGGAGCAGCTCAGGAGGGACGGGAGGCGTTCGTCCGGAGAGTCACGGGCGTCCCGGAAGGGCGTTTCGCTCACCGCCCGTTACTAGCTCGCAACCCGAAGAAGCGGGCGCTCGCGTCATTGGTGAAATGCGGCATTCTCTTCGCGCCCGAATTGCGGATCTGCGATCCGATTATGGTCCCGGGGTTGCGTCGCTGCGCTCCTGACCCCGGGCTTTTATGAAATGTCTCGCTGGGACATGGAAACCCCGCGCGAAATCACCGGAACAGCGCATCCACACCCATCGCCGACTTCCGTAGGAACTTCGGCATGTTCTTTTTCCGCCTTGGCTTAAAGACGCGGAAGATGACGCCGAGCAGGTTCAGGGTGAAGATGCGGTCGATGAGGCGGTAGCCGCGGCGGCGGCGCAGCAGCAGGGTGGACAGCCAGCCGAGCGTGTGCGGCTGCATGCGGAAGGGCTCGAAGGACAGCTTGATGCGGAAGCGCTGACGGGTCTCGCGTGGCCAGCGTTTTTTATACGCCTTCTTCGCGGTGCGCAGGCCCGTTTCCATTTCCGGCTCATAGGGCAGGAAGTAGTAGCGCCGCGCCAGCCGCAGCAGGTGGCAGAAGTCCCGCCAGTGCTCGATGTCGTCCACCGGCAGTTCCGCCGTTTTCGCCAGCTCGATCATGTGCGGAAAGAGCGCGAAGGCCGCCTCCCCCGCCCGCAGCGAGTGCTCCGGATCCGGGACGAAGTGGCGCAGCACCTTTCGCACCGCGTGGTTCACAAACAGGCAGTCCCAATACAGATGCAGAAGCGGGGGAATGCGAACGCGGCGGAAGAACAGCTTCTGGCTGGCGAAGTCCGGGATGTAGTGCAGGTCCCGCACCACGGTATCCGCGTGGCGCAGCAGCTCCAGCGTGGCGGCGGCACGCTCCGGGCCGACGATGGACGCCACCGCTTCCTCGACCGGCATGTGGTCCTTGAAGATCCGCAGCGCCGTCAGGGCGTTCAGCTTGATCCAGATATCGCGATCGTCGTTTTCCAGGAAAGCCAGCCGCCGGAAGCGGTGCCAGCCGCCGGTCTGGCACCAGACGGACATGCCGATGAAATTCTCCGCGCCCTGGAGCTCGCGGGCGAAGCTTTCGCTGTCCCAGCCGGTGAAACTGGGAAACTCCCCCGCGCCCTCGTATTCCCGCCGCGCCTGCAGCTCCACGATCTTCTGGTGCGGCACACGGAAGAAGGCGCGGTTCAGCGGCAGGTAGCGGAAGAAGTCGCTTTCCCCGTGCTTCATCGAGATTACGAAGCGCGGCGAGTCGATCCCCGCGACGGTCTCCGCCAGGGTGCGCTTGTGCCAGATCAGATCGCCGATGCGATGCGCGCCGACGGTCCAGGTGCGCAGGATCATCATTTTCCCGTGGCGCTCGAAAATGGGCAGGAGGCTGCGGACCATCTGGTTGGTATCCCGCGCGCTGCGCAGGTGCAGGCGGGTGCGGATGGGGTCCTTCACGTCCTGGCCGTCGCTTTCGCCGATGCGCAGGATCAGCCCCGCGAGCTGGGGGAAATCCGTCAGCACCTGGTCCACCAGCGTGGCGTAGTAGGCGTCCAGCTTTTCCCGGCTCTGGCCCAGCGCCTTGTCGATGGCCTCCGTGGCGGGCAGCACGTCGGAGGTCAGGTAAATTTCCAGACCCTGTTCCCGGACGATGTCGAACAGGACCGTGAACTCTTCCCGGAAGGCCTGGATTCGCGCCGCGATCTCCGGCTCGTGAAGCGGATGGGTGGCCAGGTGCGCGAGGTCATCCAGGGTCAGCGCGGTGAAGCCCTCCCCGGCGGCTTGACGGGCAAAGCGCCGCAAGTCAGCCTGAATCCTGTCCCACTGCGGGCGGCGTTCCGGGCCGCTCCAGGCAAGCTCGGCAAAAGGAATTTTCGACCAGTTGGTGCGGCGGTCGCCCAAGCCCCGGAAAAACGGGCCGATCGCATCCACTAGAAACAACCGCGGCGGCATGATTCCTGCAACACAAGCGTCACCGCCTGCTCCAGGAAAGTGCGTGAATTTGACAGGATCGTTGCAATCACGGGTTTGTGATGAGGCTCGCGAAACGCGACCTGTTGCCCCGTCGTCCCCCGGCGCCAGTGCGCCCTGGCGGGAAACCCCGGTCCGCACGTCCCGCTTGAAAGCCAAGGTCCAGCCCCGTGGCGCATCAGCAGCGCCGTCAGGATTCAGCCTCATTGAGCTGCTGGTGGTCATCGTCATCATGGGCGCCCTGATCGCCGTGGGCATGTCCCTGATGAGCAAGAGCAGCGGGACCGCCCGCCGCACCGCCGCAGATCAGTTCAGCGCGCTGGTGGAACAGGCCCGCACCGCCGCCATCACCCAGAGGAAGACCGTCATCCTGGCCATCGCCCCGCCGGTGGACAATACCCCCGGCGAACGCTGCCGGGTCGGCATCTTCACCGTGGACCTGTTGCCGGACCCCGGCTCGCCAGTGACGGGCAAACAGATCCAGCGCTGGGACATGCTGCCGGACGGAGTCGTTTTTCTGCCTGGCAGCGTCCAGGGCTTCCGCAATCTGATGGACGAGAAGACGATCAAGCTTTCCTGGAAGGATGGAACGAACAGCGCCGACGTCCACGTCATGGCCTTCAATACCCGCGGCGGTCTCACCTGGCCGGTGGGCTCGGATCCCACGGCGGTGAAACTCAGCAGCGGTCACTATGACAATGGCCTTCCCATCGCCACTGCCGGCGGAGGCTCCAGCTCCTTTCGCATCGGACGGGTGGTGGCCCGGCCATGGAACCTCGACTGACGGATGAGAGTTGCCACCCTGCCTCGCCCTTTCCGCAGACATCGCGGCGTCTCGCTGGTGGAAACCATCGTCGCCATCGGCGTGCTGTCGATTGTCGTTCCACTTTCCATCGCCGCGCTCGCCACCGCGGGAAACACCGGCATGAGCGCGAAGGCGGACAGCCGCTCTCCCGCGCTGGTCGAGGCCTGCCTCGCGGAGATCAAGCTCGCGCAGCAGGGAAAGTCGCTGGTGCTGGACGCGATTCCCTCCGGGCAGGATTTCCCGGGCGGCAATGACGTGCTCTGCATCGCCTTCGACCGCGGCGGAGTCATGTTGGGCAAGGTCAGCTCCGACGCCTACGCCGGCGGAGTCCGCCAGGTGGCAGGCAAGGACGCCGCCTACTTGGCGGCGATCAAGGGCGAGATGGAGACCACCACGGATGGCAGCGCCTCTTCCATGGTGAAGCTGGCCATCCGCGTGGAAAATCCGGCGATCGTCCCTGCGTCGAAGCGCACCCGGACCGAATATTTCACCAAGATCCCATGAGCATGAGCCAGCCCTCTTCCAAGCAGAGCGGCGGTTTCACGCTGATGGAGATGCTGGTCACCATGGCCATCGGCTCACTGCTACTGCTCCTTTCCGTACAAATGCTTTCCAGCGCCGGGGCCGGCTATGACCGAGGCAACGGCGGCGTGGCTGCGGAACGCGAGGGACGGGCCGCGCTGACCCAGATGGAGTCCGACCTGGCGAAGGCCGTCTGGCACACCAGCACCATCCTGGACAAGGGCGAGGGCAACGGCTGGAAACAGGCGAAGCTGGGTCTTTTCTGCCTGCAGCCGGATGATGCGCAGACCGACAGCGGCCGGGTCGGCGACCTCTGCGCGGTCGGCTATTCCATCAAGGACATCCAGGTCGGCGGCAGCACCGTCCGCTGCCTGATGCGGACTTTCCGCGAGAGCACGGAGACTTTCACGAGCCTGAAGGACGGCAGCACCGATGGACTGTTCAAGCCTCAGGACAAGGACGAGCCGGTCGCCTTTGGAGTGGCTTCCTTCGAAATCTCGCCCCTGGTGCGCGGTTCCTCCGGCAAGTGGGAGGACTGGGATAAGAATTCGAAGACCGGCCCCGGCGCGGTCCGGGTGAAGCTGGTGATCGCCCGGCACGAGGTCATCGGCAAACTGAAGTCCTCCACCGACTGGAATGGCAGCCCGCTGCTGGGCAAGCCAAGCGAGCCCGAGAACAGCCGCAACCTGGAGGTCTTCGAGGTCATTCAAAGATTCGGAAACGACGGATGAAACCCTTCTCTTCACCGTCCGCGCGCACCCGCGGATTCACCCTGCCTGCGGTGCTGGTCATCTGCGCGGCGATGCTGATTCTCGCCGTGGGGCTGCTGGCTCTCATCGGCGTGGAGCGAAAGACCGCCCGCTCCTTTTCCGATTCCAAGCGTGCGGAGCTGGCTGCGCGTGCCGGGCTGGATGACTTCCGTGCGCTGCTGACCAAGGAAACGGCCAATGACGACTTCCTGGTCATCGCCGATCTACCGAATCAGTCCCGCACCCAGAACCGCTTGCCGTTGCCGAATCTTTATCTGGCCCGCGGCGAAGGCGGCGAAAACAACGTCACCTACCGCTACCTCCCCCTCTTTACCACCAAGGGACTGCCTTCCAAAGGAGTGCTGAAGGCGCCGCCGGCGGAAGATCTGCTGGGCGACGACCCGAAGGAGTTCGGCGCCGTTTCCGGCTTCGATGCCGCCCGGGTGGCGTGGATCACCATCAACGATTCCAAGGGCGAGCCCGCCAGCCGCTATGCCTATTGGGTGGAGGATCTCCAGGGCAAGGTGGACCCGAAAACCGCCGGCAATCTCGCCGCCGCGGACGGCTCCCCGCAGCGCGCCGCCTACCCCTTCCCGGCCGCAGGCATCAACCCCGAGCCGCTGGATGAAAACGATCCGGAAAAGCAACCGCGCCTGAACCAGGTGGCCATCAACGTTCTCGATCCGGACAATGCAGCGGACGTTCCGGGAGGCGACCTGACCAAGCGGCTCATCGCCAACCGGCCGGTCATGCTGTCGCCGGAATCCGTCATGGCCGCGGCGAACATCCCGGCTCCCCTTCTGCGGGATCAGAAAACCGGCCTTTTTGCCAACACCCTGGCCGATTCCCTGGATCGCAATGCCAGCGCGGTGATCCATTCCTACAAGGAGCGCCCGACCGTCCCCTTCGCCGCCGGGATTTCCGACAAGGTCGCCGGACAGCCGAAGAAGAACCTGAACAAGCTGCTGTCCGAAAACCGCGATACCGCCGTCAACGACTTCGCCGAGTGGGTGAACAAGGGCCTGCCGAAGTTCGTGGACCGCAAGGGCGGTTTTCCGGACGACTACCTGCGCACCCTGGCGGCAAACACTTTTGACTACGCCGACGAAGACAGCGAGCCGACGGTGAAGGAAGGCGTCTATCGTGGCCTGGATTCCTACCCGCTGCTCAGCGAGATCGTGCTCCAGGTGAACTACCAGGGGACGGTCATCGAAAACGGCCAGCGCTACCTCAAGTTCAACAACCGCCTGTTCGTTGAGCTGTGGAACATGACCGACAAGCGGGCGACCGGGAAGGCGCGCTGCAGCTATGAAGTGGACCTTCACTTCTCGACCGGCATCGGCGCCCAGCCAGCCAGCCGCACCAGCTTCGACGATCCCACCAACCTGGCGAAGGCCCAGTCGAACCTGACCCAGGAAGATGGCAAGTTCTGGAGCCCGGACATCGCCGTGGATCTCCAGCCGGACCAGTACCGCTTCTACGAAGTCGCCAATGTGACTTACAAGATCGCGGGTGGTGATGCGACCGATCCCATCGGCAAGATCTTCACCCTGACCGAGAGCGAAGGCGGCGTGGACAACGCCCACAAACAGGGCCGTGGCGTGGCGCTGAAGTGGAACTCCCAGCTCGTGGACTCCAACCCGAAGATCAAGCACATCGACACGGTCTATGCCGACTCCGGGGTCCAGTTTCAGTTCAACATCGACCAGCAGAAAACCGTCGGCAAAGGCTCCGTGCCGGGCCAGAGCTATCGTGGCAATGGAGTCTTTTCCAACAATATGGGCGATCCCCGTGCGGCCATGTATCTGCGGGATGTGCCGCTGGATGAAAACGCCTACCCCGAGAACCTGAGCCCCAACCGGCGGAACATCCGCATCAAGACGATCTACAGCGTGGACGGCGCGACCAAGCCGCTGTTCTACGGCCGCGCCCAGCCTTCTGAATGGCCGGACGGCGGTCATGACTCCTCCGCCGGCACCTGGCCGGTGCAGACCGATCCGAAGGTGATCCCCACCGACACCAAGCTCTACCCGATCCCGAGCGTCCCGGCGGATTCGTACAAGACCGCGCCGCAGCGGATCTCGAACCGGGGCCGCTTCTACAGCGCCACCGAACTGGGCCGCGTCTATGACCCGCTGATGTGGACGCAGGTCTATGACAACTCCAGCGACAACGCGACCTTCAACCCGCCCGGCTCCGGCAAGCCGCAGGTGCCCTCCAGCCAGCACTGGCTTCCGGAGGTTCTGCTGAAATCGAGCATCACGTCCAACTTCGGCGGTGGCAGCACCCTGCGCATCGGCCGGCCGGAGCACCCGCGTTTCGACCTGCCGGGACAGCGCGCCGCCAACCTGCTGGATCTTTTCCACGCCGGGGAATCCACCTCCGAAAAGGAGGAAGAGCGAGAGGGTGACGTGATCACCGTCGCCGGCGCCGTCAACCTGAACACCGCCAACCGGGACGCCATCCGCGCGCTGGCCGCAGGCATCCTGGGACAGGACCCGGCCCTGGGCCGTGTGACCTCCTGGAGCCACCAGACCACCTCCAAGCTGGCGCCTCCCGTCACCGAACTGAAGGCTGGCACACCGACCCGTGAAGGCGACAAGCCGCAGGCCGCGGACCGGGTGGCGGACGCCATCATCAAGTGCCGCCCCTTTGCCAGCGCGGGCGAGCTGACCGCTGTCAGCGAAACGCCACGTTCCCCCGCCGCGGGAAACAAGACCGATACCGGCGCGGTATTCGGCAACCGGAAGATGTATATCTTCGGCGACAACCTGCAGTGGAACGACGCCGCAGCGGAAGAGGTCTTCGCCCGCGTCTACGAGGCCTCCACCTTCCGCTCCCGCAACTTCCGCATCTGGGTGATCGGCCAGGCCCTGGCGCCTTCGAAGACCGGCGGAACCGAGCCCGAAGTGCTGGCGGAGGTTCACAAGGTTTACACCGTGTTTGCCGATCCCGGTGAACGCAAAGCTGATGGCAGCATCGATCCGAAAAACTACCACCCGCGCGTGATTCATGAAAACGACTTCTAACCCAAGTTTCCGCAAGGCCGCAGGATTCTGCCTCGCAAGAAATCCGCGCCATGCCGATCTGGGATTTGTTCAGGGTCCGCGCAGTCAGGATAGGCGCGTCGTTCAGCCCGAGGCTGTGCGGGATCGGGTCCGCAAATCGACGACGCAAGGTCATCGCGGGAGCCCATTGAGCGGGGCACGATTTGAAAGGCGACGCTCATGGGCGTGGGACGACATTGTCATGGTCCCGGCCATTTGCACCGGATAGTCCTTTTCTGCAACCCGATCACACCGGGTGGCGACGCAAAATTGATCAAGCGCCATTGAGCGGTGCGGTCTCACGCATCCGAACCGGAGACGCTGCCTCGATTGCAGCACCGTCAGGCCCGTTTTCAAGTGAGAATAGGAGCTTCAAACGTGAGTTCCGTTGTCGAAACCTCAATCCGGGCGGCAGCACCGCAACTCTGCAATGCATCGGACTTATCTTCAAGACCCGGCACGCTTTCCAGCGTCCGATGCTGCGCAATATCCATCATCAGGTGATCTCATCATTATGGTCGCGATCCGGCGTCATACGGTCTTCGCCAACGGCATTCGGCAGCACTATCTCGAGGCGGGCAGCGGTCCCCCGGTGGTCTTGCTCCACGGCTTTCCGGAAACAAGCTTTGCGTGGCGCCACCAGATGCCAGTATTGGCGGAAACGTATCGCGTCATCGCGCCCGATCTGCGGGGCTATGGCGAGACGGACAAGCCCGCATCAGGCTACGACAAGCGCACCATGGCGATGGATCTCGTCACACTTCTCAAGGAACTCGGCGTCGGCAAGGTCGCCCTTGTCGGGCATGATCGCGGTGCTCGCGTAGCAACGCGGTTTGCCAAGGATCATCCGGGCCTGGTCGATCGACTTGTGGTTATGGACAACGTTCCGACCCGTGTCGTGGCTCGCGAGATCAATGCTCGAATTGCCGAAGCCTACTGGTTCTTCTTTTTTCATCTCGTGGCGGATTTGCCTGAGAGCCTGATCCAGGGCCGTGAGGATCTCTGGCTGAGGCATTTCTTTTCCGACTGGTGCTACGATCCCCTCGCAATATCCGGGGAAGCCTTCGAAACCTATGTGAAGGCCTACCGCAGGCCGGGCGCTGTGCGCGGCGCAATGGCGGACTACCGGGCAAATGCCGAAGACGTGGCGCAGGACCAGGCAGATGCCGAGGTCAAAATCGCTTGTCCGGTCCTGTCGTTGTGGGGCGCCGACTTCGAGGCGGTCGGCCGGATGTTCGACATG
>WXYE02268447.1:0-15233 GCA_011319275.2 Echinosphaeria canescens | reverse complement strand
TGGCACAGGTCCCAGAAGGCGCGGTCGTGCGGGCCGTGCACGTTGTGGGCGAGCTCGTGGCACAGCGTCTTGCGGATGACGCGGTAGCTGCGGTAGCCGTCGAAGGCGTCGGTGCGCAGCCGCAGCAGGATGGCCTGGCCCCGGTCGCGGTTCAGGCCCAGCACGCGCGTGACGCCCTCGTGGCTGGCCGACGTGAAGTCGCGCGGGTCCATCTCGGTCAGCAGGCCGACGCGGAAGCGGTGCCTGCGCATCGCCTCGCGGATGCCCCGGTCGGCGGCCAGCCGCTCCAGGAAGGCGCGGCTGCGCTCCGGCTGCGGCAGGTCCGGGAGCGGCTCGATGGAGCCGAAGGTGTAGTCGCCTTGGGGCTGCTGCTGCGGCTGCCTCCTGGTCTGGTGGGCAGCGGGTCGGGCACGGGGCGGCATGTCGGATGCCGACACGACGCCCTTTCTGCTGTGGCGCGCCTGGGGGGTCCTGGCGGCCTGCTGGGCGGCCTGCTGGAGAGACTGGATGGCGTCGCGCTTGGGTGCCATGATCCTGAGCCTGGCACCCACTGCGGCGGGATGGAGCCTCAAGTCGCTGTCTTGGGGGGTCTTGAGGAGGCCTTTGATGGCCGGCGGTGGTGATGACGAAAACGAAGAGGTGGGCGGCGGGACGGCGCGGCTGACGAGAGCCTTGCACTTGTCCCAGTCGTAGGACGGCCCAAACATAGACTCAAGCCGGGCAATCAGGTCGGCAAAGGTGGCGTGTTCGGGAAAGTTGAGCTGGCCAGAGTATTTCTCTGGGTCAAAGACGACGGTGAGACGACACGGAAGTTCCTCGTCGGCCCCTTGTTCATCCTGGAGGGGCCGGGACTCGTTCCCGGGACCGTCTGTCTCGTCGTGGTGGCTGATGAGTGACATGATGCTTAGATTCTGATACGAGACGATACGTAGTGGCAGGAGCGATGACGAGCAGTCGATGAAGTCACTTGATTGTGAAGGCGACAAACATCAGGCGTGACGGAGGGAGTTCAAGTCGACCTGGACATTTATGTCTGGACACCTGTGTGGCTTGCCACGGTCGTCGAGTTTCCATTGACTTCGGCCGCTCGCTTGGCTTTGTAATCCGAACTTGTAATCCGAACTTGGGCTTGCCTCGGCAGCAGCTCAACGGCGGGTGTGTCCGAGCCGGCCATTGGACCGACCGACGACAAACGCGCACGTGCCTGATGATGAACTTTTGGACGGCGCGGCCGAAGCCATATGATCAATTGTGCTCCATACGACCTCGGCATGTCGCTTCGGCCCCTTTTCCATGCTGAAGCCGAGACTACGCCTTTGTATGCACGGCTCATTACAGTGCCAACCATAAAGTAAACATGCAGATCCTAGGGTCCATGTACCGCTCATTTACTAACCCCGATTATATTATTATTATATTATTTCGAGCGCAGCGAGGTCGGGGGTCTGGGGGGGTACCCCCAGGAAAAGGCCGCTCTACCTTTTAACTTTCTTTTTTCTCGGGGTACCCCCCAGACCCCCACCTCGCTGCGCTCGAAGAAATCATCGAAGTGTAGACGGCGTCCTGTACTATATATCCGATACTGCAATTTTACGAATTTCGCGGAATTACCAATGGGGGCTGTGCCTTTCCCTGGAACCCCCTTCTTTTTTCGTCCTTTTTTCGTCCTTTTCCTCGTTTTGAGGGCCTTCGCAGCTCAGCTTACTAAGCGATCCTTCCTTCTCAAGTTAAACGTAGAATACGCTCAGGATTTTGACCCATTCCAGCACTCTGGATTTTTTAACACAGTGAAAATGACCAATCAGAACGCGAGAAACTCTCAGGAAATTGCCCGTGAGAAGGCAAGCTTCTCCTTCGTCTGCGTTTGACGCTTCGCTTCAATAATCGTGTATAGATCCTAGGCTGCATTGTTTATTTGTGATTGGCCCTGTATGAGCACTGTATGTTTCGGGTCTGTCTTGTAAGCTGGGGATCGACCGTTTGGATTCTCTTTTGTCCTTCCTCCCTGGCAACGGCGCAGCAGGAGATGAGGCAGGCCCCACTTCTCCGGCGTCGACCAACTTGAACGGCACTAGGCCACCCTGGCCGTCGACCTCATGTTAGTTGTGAGTCGCTGTCGCTACCAACTCGAACTTCATTCCTTCATTCATTCCTTCCTTCCTTGGCTGCCAGCTTTTGAGCCCGTCGCCACCATCCCTCTTTTGGTGCACAGCTTTTGATACGTAGATCGAGATCGAGTCTTGAGCACCGTCACCCAAGTGTGACCTTTCACGCTCCTGTTTTCTGAGCCTCTCTCCTCGCTCTCGTCTCTCTTCTTCTTCAAGTCGCTCCTTCCATTGCCCCTTGCCGCTCAGGGCATCCCCAGGCCCAGGTCATTTTCTTGTCACCAGCCTTTTTTCCCCGTGTTCCGACCACCCTCAGGTCCAATATCGAGCCTCGGTCGCACGGATTTCAAATCTCTCTCACCCACTTTGGACCACCATCACTCCTGGATTTCACGAAGCTGCTTGCTTCCCTCAACACTACCCCTCAACTCCTCAACCGTCGGTTGACCACAGCCGTGGAACTTGAAGCTTTTCTATCTCGCCTTGGTCTGGGACGATGCTTGTGAGTGCTTGACCGCTTAGCTGCTTGGCTTCCCAACTAGAGAACATGGGACTGGTCGGCGCTGACCTCTCTTTGCGATAGCTGCACTCGGCTCTCGTCGCACTCGGCGCGACCCTTGCCGCCGCCGTGCCGGCGCTGGAGGTCAAGAATGGCGTCTTCATCAACCCCAAGACAAACACAAGGTTCCAGATAGCCGGTGTCGCCTACCAGCCGGGCGGGAGCGCCGGATTCTCCGCCGACAAGGACCCTCTGAGCGACCCAACTCAGTGCTTGCGGGATGCTACCTTGTTGCAGATGCTGGGCGTCAACGCCATCCGCATCTACAACCTCGACCCGCAACTGGATCACGATGCGTGCGCTAGCATCTTCAACGCGGCCGGCATCTACATGATCCTCGACGTCAACTCCCCCCTGGTTGGCGGGTCTCTCGACTCCGGGGCGCCGTGGACTTCGTACTACGCCGCCTACCTCAACCGCACCTTTGGCATTGTCGAGGCCTTCATGCCTTATCCAAATACGCTCGCCTTCTTCTCCGGTAACGAGGTCATGAACAACGCCGATACCGGTGCCACCTGCCCCCCCTACGTCCGCGCCGTGACGCGCGATCTAAAGAACTACTGCGCCAAGCACTGCCCGCGGAACATCCCTGTCGGTTACTCGGCCGCCGACGTACGCGACATCTTGTTCGCTACCTACGAATACTTGCAGTGCGCCGAGAACGGCGACCAGTCCGACCCGAGCCGCGCCGACCTCTTCGCGCTCAACAGCTACAGCTGGTGCGGCAACAGCAGCTTCACCGAGTCTGGCTACGACAAGCTTGTGGACGGCTTTTCCGACACGACCGTGCCCGTCTTCTTCTCCGAGTACGGCTGCAACACGCCCGCGCCGCGCATCTTCACCGAGGTGCCCGAGATCTACAGCCCGGACATGACGGGTGTCATGTCGGGCGCGGTCGTGTACGAGTACGTGCAAGAGGTGAACAAGTTTGGCCTCGTCGAAATCGCCGATGACAACTCGGTCACCCTCCTGGAGGACTACTACACCTTCAAGAAACAGTTGGCCTCGGTCAACTGGACGGCCGTCCAGGGCCTGGAGGTGCCGAGCAAGGCGCCCACGGCGCCCAAGTGCGGCGCCAGCCTCGTCACCGTCAAGGGCTTCTCAACCAACTTCACTCTGCCCGTCCTGCCGCCAGGCGCCGCCGATATCATCGAGAAGGGTGTCGACATTGGACGCAAGCCCGCCATCGTTGATATCTCGTCCTACAAAGTATCTGTCGCCGTGAAGAACTCGGACGGCTCTGCGCTGTCCAACCTGGCTGTTGTGCCCGTGGACGATGACAAGTTCAACTGTACGTTTTCTCCCGGGACCCGTTCCAGATCTTTAGGAGAAACATTAACCGTCTTTTAACGATAGCTCCCGGTGTTAATGCCGCCGCTGTTGCGTCCCCCTCGTCATCGTCGTCCTCATCCTCATCGTCCTCGTCATCTTCATCAGGCACTTCTCCCGCCGCGAAGAAGGGCGCCGCACCAGCGACACACGCAGCAGTTGGCCTGCCCGCGGTGGCCATGGGGGCCCTTGCCGCTGTGGCCGCTCTCGTCATCTAGACGAGGTGCTGGCCCAATGCCGGCCATTAGACTTGCATGGATGGATATATGTGTATACCTTGGGCACGGTGGAAGGAGACGAGTAGATGGCCTGGTCCAGGTTCTAGACGGCTTTGGCGTTGTGGTAGGGAGTGCTGCTTCGCTGACATTACACGCCCCACTGTCTTTGCATCCGCTCAGACCATCAAAGGGAGCGAGTCCCAACGGCATCTTGTACTACTATTTTGTTTCGGGTCGACGGAAAGGCAGCGCCGCGTCGAGGACCCTTTGATTCTTCACTATTGTTCACCACTCTCTTATGTATGATACCACCATGGCCTGTATCGGTCACATCGATGCGTTTAATTGCTTTAGACTTGTTTTTAATACAGGGGCGACGAAAAGCCGTCGAGTCTGCTGAGCAAACCGTGGTCTGACCGTGAGTGAGGTGATGACCAGTAAGCCATGATCTGATATTCAGGTGCACGTCAACAAGCATGAGCGAGGGGCTGGGAGGCGCCGTGTGTTGTAAGGAATGCAACACCGCATTCTACATACCGGTCCAGTGCCAGTCAAAAATTAAACATGCAGATCCTAGGATCCGTACACGCTCATTTACTAATCCCAATTATACCTTCGAGCGTAGCGAGGTCGGGGGTCTGGGGGGTACCCCCAGAAAAAGGCCGTTCTACCTTTTAACCTTTTACCCTTTTTTTTTTTTTTTTTTTTTTTTTCCTGGGGGCACCCCCCAGACCCCCGGCCTCGCTTCGCTCGAAGATATAATGATAATATAATCGGGGTTAGTAAATGAGTAGTATCTAGACCTTAGGATCTATATGTTTATTTTGTGATTGGCACTGTACCAAGCAGGCACCGTACTGACACATGTCGTGCGCCCTGAAATCGCAGCAGTGGTACATCAGCGGTAAGGCTCTCTCGGGCAAGACAACCCCCATGGTTGCCGGCTCACTTTGCAAGCTTTTTTTTTCTTTTTTCTTTTTTTTTCTTTTTTTTTTCCCCCCAGTTGAGCACTGGGTCATCGTACTTATATGCGATGCTCCAGTGCGTCACCCCGTGGAAGGTTCCGAACGCCTTGACCCCGGTTGTTAGGTGTTGGTATCCCTGGTGTGGAAGATGTGTGTGAACGGCACATGCACCACGGAGCTATAACGTTGGTAATGGGCGTCGTCTGGACGGAACCCTCATCCCTAGTACTGCCATAGGGCTTACTGGCGGTGGAGAGGGGGGGGGAGACAAGTGAGGGAGAGAGAGGGGTCGAGACGTCAACCTTGCCCTTACCCTCGGCGACGACGGGGAGATTCCGGTCATGACCTCGGTGCCTACCGCCACCGTCACGCCGGCCGTGTGCGTGATGGAGGGTCTCGTTCTCAACCGGGTTGCCGACGGTGAAGCTCAACCCCCCGGTCCGAGTCAGTCGCGTTCTCGTTGGTAACCGTGCCGAGGCTCTCGAGCCGTTCGTGTTGACCATGTCGGACACACGTCTACGCCATACACCATAGCCTGGAAGACCAACCCGCCGGACATGAACCTGAGGCTACTGCACCTCGCTGCGGGCACCACCTCGATGCTCTTCTGCAGCGCGATATCCCCCTCCCTCCTCTCTTTCACCTAGTCTTCTTCCGGGAGGCGGAGGGTGGTGGTTCCCGACGGGACGTCCTGGGATCAAGCTGCAGGAGCCTGTAGCGAACGAGGACAGTGTTCACTGAGAATCGGCTCAGAGCTACCCGACGTGCAGTTGAAAGGGCTTGGAAGGGGAGAGGAGGGGGGCTACCATAATGAAGGTCGGCCGAGAGGCTGGGTTGCTGGGTTGAACTGTTGCAAAGAACTGGGCAGTGGAGGAGAGGACTGAAGCATTTACCAAAAGATGTCTCTTACACACCAGGAATGTTATGGTTGCGGGAGGAGGAAAACATTCGAGGTTGGTCAGGCGGCGATTCTTGTCCTCTTATACTCGGATGCGTTGAACAGCCCCGAGCCCTCTTCTCCCCGAATATGCGTCAAGCTCCTTACCATGAATTCTAGACCCCCCTTACCTCCCCACGAGGCCACTCGAAGACAGACCGGGCTGCTCTTGCTGCCTCTTGTACCATGGAGATGATATGTTTGCCCTGCCTACCACGGCTGCCCGTTATTTAGGTTGACGTCGTATAACCCCGTATAGGGAGACAAGTTCCTGACCGAAGACGGAATGGAGGTTCAAAGGCAGGAGGAACTTGGGCATCAAAATAAACATGCATATCCTAGGACCCGTACACACTCATTTACTCCCCGACTATATTATTACCAGTATCTTCGAGCGAAGCGAGGTCAGGGGTCCCCAGACCCCCGACCTCGCTTCGCTCATAGATACTATAATACTACAATAATAGTATGAGCAGGGTTAGCAAATGCGCGGTGGATTGACCCTAGGATCTGCATATTTATTTGGTGATTGGCCCGTAGGTAACCAATAGTAGCTGCTGGTGGAGGTTTGGTTGGGACAGATACATGCACATCAGAGCTATGAGATAAATGCAAGAAAGACTCGGACAGAATTGGTGATACGGGCGATGAATATTGGTGAAGGGTTTACTGTACAAGGTACTTACTTGGATCTGAGGTTGCCGCAAGACATCTCGTGGAGGGCAAGAAGTAAGTTGTAACATTGGCCCTAGGATCCACAAGGTAAAGTGTCTTGAACTTCAGGGGAGGGGGAGGGGTCAGCGCCAAGCAGTAAGACGTACAATCTGCTGGTCAGTGCTTGTCTGTCTACCCAGTGGGCCGGCGGGAGCCTTGGTTTTGTGGCTGAGATTGATACTGTATTGTATATGCACTAATTCCCTCAACATTGTCACCTCACAATGCCTCGGTATTTGGTTTGGTCTTGAAGCGGCTTAATGACGATGCGCACCTCCCTTTTCATGAGGAGGTGCTCAGCAATTTCCGAGGGCCAAGTTAGGCAGAGCAGATAGCTCAGGGCTACAGTTTACCGGCGCTTGATAAAGGAGGCGCAAGTTTGAGTAAGGGAGAACCTCGAAGCAAGACCGGTGTGATGACTGCGGCCCTATGGGGGGGTGGCTTGCGGCTGGACGAAAGGTGGATGTGACCATGACGGTGGTCCGTTGTGGTCAATACTGTGGTCGGATACACGGGAGATGCAGTCCGGTCCGGTCAGTCGTCAGTCATGACTGTCTGTCTGTCTGATCATATGGATTTCGAACGGATTTCCATGACCATGTCAATGCCGGGGCCAGCCAGTCTCTATCTTGGACATTGAACATTGCCGGGAGCATTGTCTGTCCGGAGACCCCTGTCGTCCGCAATGGCTGCGATGGCTGTGTGGACGGAGACTCGGACTTCCAGCGCTCAGCTTCCAACGGCCGGCGAGTGAGTTTTTCTTGTCCTGCGGTGCTGGCGCTTAAGCCACCTGTACGGGGAGCATTGAAGAAGAAGCAACACTGCCTTCTCCTTCTCCTCAATGGTGCGAGGCGGACAGCCGAAGTGGAGACCCTAAAGTCCGGCCCCTCTTCTTCCCCTCTTCCCCCCTCCGACACAAAAATAGCCCCACCAAAGAAAGCCGGGCGACAGGGGTAGCCGAGAGAGGGGCAGGTGCGCCCCAGCAAGGGTCTCGTTGAACAAAAAAAAGTTGGGGATCTTCCGGCCTGCTTCGATTTGTTGAGGCTTTGGACTTCCAATGGCCGTCCGCCGTCCGCCGTCCGTCGGGTGCAGTAGGCTGAGGGGCTGAGAAGGAGAAGACCGTATCCAAGCATAGGCACCAATTTCTCGGCCTGACCCGATGAACTGTAGTAATGTCGAGGTCGGGTGAGCAGCAGGCATCTTCGTCTTATAGACCTTTTTTTTTTTTTTTCTCTCTCTCTCCTCCGTCATATCTTGGACGGATCGGCCACCTGCATCCATCTCAAGACGTCTCGGACTTGAAAACAGTGCACCTTTAAACTTCCTCCACCAACTCCTCCTTGTATCCAGCTTCTTGCTCACTACTAGTTGCCGAGCCCAGTGCCGCCAGTGGCCAAGTCCGGCGCCGAGTCAAAAGCAGCGGGACGAGGACAACTGTGGTCAGTCAGCCCTCAGCCCGCAATACTTTCTGACATCCATCCACCACCCCCCGCCCCCCACCGCCTTGCTGGCGCCCGCATCCCCTCCACCTCTGCCACGGCCATCACAATAGCTTTGCCATCAACGTCCACCACTACCACCTCTATCTACCGTGGTACCTCGTCGTCGTCGCCGTGATCGCCGACGTCGCTGTAAATCTTGACCATTTGTTGACGATTGCATCATAGAATCATAGACCTCCTTCCCTGTCTCCCCTCCTCTTTCCCCCCCTCATAATGTCTGGCCAAGCCTCAGCTCAGTCGCCCGCCCCCGGCGCCGGCGGCCTGTCGGCAAACGATAACATCCGCCGCTTCGCCGCCCCGAGCCGGCCGCTGAGCCCGCTGCCGGCCCATGCCCTCTTCAACGAGAAGACGCGATGCTTCGTCTACGGCCTGCAGCCGCGTGCGGTGCAGGGCATGCTCGACTTTGACTTCATCTGCAAGCGCGCCACGCCCTCCGTGGCCGGCATCATCTACACCTTTGGCGGCCAGTTCGTCAGCAAGATGTACTGGGGCACCAGCGAGACCCTGCTGCCCGTCTACCAGGAGGTGTCCAAGGCCGCCGCCAAGCACCCGGAGGTCGACGTCGTCGTCAACTTTGCCTCGTCCCGCAGCGTCTACAGCTCCACTCTCGAGCTGATGGAGTACCCTCAGATCAAGACCATTGCCATCATTGCCGAGGGTGTTCCCGAGCGGGTAAGCAAAGCCCGCGTCGTCACGACGTTTGTGAACCCAATCCTCCCTTTTGAGCATCCAGACTGATTTTTTTATTATTATTTTCTTCCCCCCCTCCCCCTTTAGAGAGCCCGTGAGATTGCCTACATCGCCAAGAAAAAGGGCGTGACCATCATTGGCCCCGCCACGGTCGGTGGCATCAAGCCGGGATGCTTCAAGATTGGCAACACGGGCGGCATGATGGACAACATTGTGGCCTCCAAGCTCTACCGTAAGGGCTCGGTCGGCTACGTGTCCAAGTCGGGTGGCATGTCAAACGAGCTCAACAACATCATCTCGCAGACGACCGACGGCGTCCACGAGGGCGTGGCCATTGGCGGTGACCGTTATCCGGGCACGACCTTCATCGACCACCTGCTGCGGTACCAGGCCGACCCTGAGTGCAAGATCCTGCTGCTCCTCGGCGAGGTTGGTGGCGTTGAAGAGTACAAGGTCATTGAGGCCCTCAAGAAGGGCGTCATCACCAAGCCCATCGTCGCATGGGCCATCGGCACCTGCGCCACCATGTTCAAGACTGAGGTGCAGTTCGGCCACGCCGGCGCCTTTGCCAACTCGAACCTCGAGACGGCCGCGCACAAGAACAAGTGCATGCGCGAGGCCGGCATCAACGTGCCCGCCACCTTTGAGGAGCTGCCCGAGATGCTCAAGGCTGTCTACGACGGGCTCGTCAAGGACGGCACCATCAAGACCAAGCCCGAGCCTGTCGTGCCCAAGATCCCCATCGACTACTCGTGGGCACAGGAGCTGGGCCTCATCCGCAAGCCGGCCGCCTTCATCTCGACCATCTCGGACGACCGTGGCCAGGAGCTGCTGTACGCTGGCATGCCCATCTCGGACGTGTTCAGGGAGGAGATCGGCATCGGCGGTGTCATGTCGCTGCTCTGGTTCCGCCGCCGCCTGCCTGAATATGCGTCCAAGTTTTTGGAGATGGTGCTGATGCTCACGGCTGACCACGGCCCGGCCGTGTCGGGGGCCATGAACACCATCATCACCACGCGTGCCGGCAAGGATCTGATCAGCGCCCTGGTCAGCGGTCTGCTGACCATCGGGTCCAGGTTCGGCGGTGCGCTGGACGGCGCGGCCGAGGAGTTCACCAAGGCCTTTGACAAGGGCCTGAGCCCGCGCGAGTTCGTCGACACCATGCGCAAGGCCAACAAGCTGATCCCGGGCATCGGCCACCGCGTCAAGTCGCGCAACAACCCGGACCTGCGGGTCGAACTGGTTAAGGAGTACGTCAAGAGCAAGTTCCCCAGCCACAAGCTGCTCGACTACGCGCTGGCGGTCGAGACCGTGACCACGTCCAAGAAGGACAACCTGATCCTCAACGTGGACGGGTGCGTGGCCGTCTGCTTCGTGGACCTGTTGCGGAACTGCGGCGCCTTCAGCCCCGAAGAGGCCGAGGACTACCTGGGCATGGGTGTGCTCAACGGCCTGTTCGTGCTCGGCCGCAGCATCGGCCTGATCGCCCACTACCTCGACCAGAAGCGGCTGCGCACGGGCCTGTACCGCCACCCGTGGGACGACATCACATACCTGCTGCCCAGCATCGGGCGGGCCGGCCAGCCAGGCGCCGAGGGCCGTGTCGAGGTGCAGCTGTAAGGAAAGGGGCGCACGGAATTGTACATGGGATGGATGGGATGGATGGGAGGAGACGGAAGGAGAGCCGGACGGACTCGATTTGGTTGCTGGCGCTTGTTCAGCCCTAAACCTGACCTGCCTTTCAGCTGCTCCTGCCCGAATCGCCCTCTGTGCCTACAAACTACAGGTAGAAAAAGGTGCTATGCAGACAAGGTGTGATGTGACGGATGTCGCAATAGATGCTAGGAGGGTTGTACTTCACGATGGAATGAGAAGCACCAAACAAACCATGCTGGAATGCGCGCCCGTGATGTTGATATGGATGACGTGACAATGGTGTCTGATACAATGCCAATCGCAAAATAAATATACAGATCCTAGGGTCCTAATTATATTACTATCATGATATCTCGAGCGAAGCGAGGTCGGGGGTCTGGGGGGTACCCCCCAGGAAAGAAAAAAGTAGAAGGTAGAGCGGCCTTTTCCTGGGGGTATCCCCCCAGACCCCCGACCTCGCTTCGCTCGAAGATAACTGTACTATAGCAATAGGGATAATCGGGACAAGGAAATGAGCGTGTACGGTCCCTAGGATCTGCATATTTATTTTGTGACAATGTCCAGCAGCCAAAACGGCTAAGAACTACATCCAACCCTAACCCTGCGATATGAGTGGGCACTGGCTCTCACACATTCTCATTGTTGTTGCTGACGATGTGCTGAGCTAACAATTTGTTGGGTGCAGTGTGTGTTGTTGTGTGGAAACGTGTCTCCGGCAGCATTCAGCGGACTCTGGAGATTGAAGGAAACAAGCGAATCCGGAGTGGGCCAGCTGCGACGACCGCCTGCCCGTGGGTGGCTGACTGACTACCTACCAAAACAAACTTGTCGGAGACTTTTTACTCTTCTCCCTCCTTAACGACAACGGTGGTCCCCTTTGGTTTTCTTTTGGGGGGTTTTTTTTTTCCTTTGCGGCGATCCGATAACAATAACCTCCCCCCTCCCCCCCCTCGCAACCGCGCTCTTCTCGTCATCGTCACCCGGTGGCCAATGCGCCCAACACACCAGAGGCGAGAACAAGTGCAAAGATGGCCTCGCTCCTCTTGGTCGTCTTCATTGTCGAGCTGGTGGTACAGCTGGTCAACTCCATCGGCGCTGCGACTATCAACCACATGGTGCGTAAGGGAAGAGAAGAGGATAAATAAAAAATAAAAATAAATAAAAAATAAATAAAAAATAAACAGAGGACCAGAGGGCTGGACAGGGCAGGAGGAAGAGAGAGAGAGAGAGAGAGAGAGAGAGAGAGAGAGGGAAGGGAGAGGGAAAGACCGGCCTGCACTTGGAACATATTCACACAAAACTAACTGGGGCTTCCCTGAACATCCCCGCAACAGCTCTGGCGCATCTTCCTCTGTATCCCAACGAGCCTTGCCCGCGAGTTTCGCGACCAGCGCAAGAAACAGGCCGAATACCTCACCGTCCGGCGCGAGCTGCGGGCCACGAGCGGCCAGGACCAGTTCGCAAAGTGGGCGCGCCTCGACAGGCAGCACAACAAGCTACTCGACGAGCTGCAGAAGCAGAGTGAGTGTTTTTTTTAGTATTTTTTTGGCCTTGCGGACGAAGCACCACCCCCACCCCCGATCATGATGGGAGGGAGGGAGGGAGGAGGAAGTGGAAAGCCTGCAATGCAATGCAATGCAAAAAAAATCAACTGGATGGCGACTAATCAACCCCCTCCTCCTCCCCTTCCCTCCCCTTCCCCCAAAACAGAAACATCCCTCGATGCCTCTCGCGCACGCTTCGACTCATACCTGACATCGACGCGACTGATATGCACACGGGGCCTGCAGTGGCTCCTGCCGTTCTGGTACTCGCGCCAGCCCATGTTCTGGCTGCCGTACGGCCTGTTCCCCTACTACGCCGAGTGGTTCGCGAGTTTTCCGCGCGCGCCCATGGGCAGCGTCAGCATCCACGTGTGGCAGTGGGCGTGCTCGGGCGTGCTGGCGCTGGTTGTGGAGGCCCTCGCAGGCGCGCTCGGCCTGGTGGCGGCGCTCAGGCAGTGGCAGCGCAGGCGGCGCTCCCGGATGATGGAAGGGAGGACAGCGCAGGCCGTCCCTGCTGCTGGGGCGGGGGGACGAGGAGTGGGAGGAGTGGGAGCAGAGGCAGCAGAAGCCAAAAAGATGTTGTGACGGCCGGGCATACATAATATGAAGGAACGGGTGGCCCCTTTGTGATTTATTCCTACTAGTACTGTTCATGCAACGGATGGGTCGGCGGAAGGAGCCTATTTTTATTTTCCACAGCTTGAAGATAGCAAGCAACTGACGAATCATGATCATATGCACGGAGGCATGTCTCTCAGACATTTGACGCAAAGTCCTTCATCGCCTACCCTCCAAAGTGAAGGAGCTGAGACCCTGCAACACGATCGTGAGAATAAAAGTCCTGTCGGACTGGTTTGCTCTAGGCAACAAATTGACTCTGGAGGACCATTGATTCCCGGGTGGGAGGTCGACAAAGCTTCGAAAGTGCCATCTTCATAAATCAGTTCAGCATCACCAGGGAGAGAGGCTTGCGTCGTCGGCAAGAACGGCGGTGGCCGTGCATGTGATGGGATCAAGAGGCATCAAGAGGCAATAATACCATGAACTCGAATTCGTTTATTTCTCGTCAGTAATAGCCACCATCCGACACGCTGACCCGAAGATAAAAAGTGGACGTTTCAGAGGCGGCCGTCGAGGGGGCGTGGAAGATGTCAATGAAAAAGACTTGAGGAAGGAGAAGAAGAATATTTGAGTTGAACCAAGAAAAAAAAAAAAAAAGGCAAGAAAAAGGAAGGGTGAAAAGAGCTCGTAGCCCGGCAGGCAGGGATAAAAGTGAGGGCCCACCCACTTTGACTCGCATCACTGGGCCAATCACAAAATAAACTTGCAGATCCTAGGGTTCGTGCACGTTCATTTACTAACCCCGATTATACTATTATTCTAACGTACTATTATTCTTGTCGGGGGTCTGGGGGGTACCCCCAGAAAAAGGTTCACTACCTCTGAACCTTTTTTTTTTTTCCTGGGGGTGCCCCCCAGACCCCCGACCTCGCTTCGCTCGAATGTACTATAGCAATAGTACGAGAGATCAGTGTACGAACCCTAGGACCTACATTTTTATTTTGTGATTGGCACTGTACCTTCAAAAGTGAGGGGGCCCTTGCGTTGAGAATGCAAGGGATAAGGGCATTTGGAGATGGAATTCGGGCCGTTGGAAGCTGCTGGTGACAAGCTGTCTTCAACTTTCCCACCTCGATAAAGTTCTGACAACCTCAAAAAGCACCCGGCATGAATCATGCTGGATGACAGGCGCGACCGACCAGTAAAGAAAACATGTTGGACTCGTGGGAGGCGTAAGTCAAAATGTTAAATGTTTCTTCCCCTCCTATTCACCACGTTCCTATCCAGTTCGCACTAACACGACCGCATGCCCTGCCGCAACCACGGCTGGGCCATCTGGAAATCCAGCATCAAGGCCCTCCTCCTCCTCTTCAGCCCCTACCTCATCACCAAAGCCTCGAGCTTGTACCGATTCGCAACTCGCCCAGCGCCACCACCACAACTACCCTCTTCTTCCTTCTCTGGCCCACCACCTCACTCCGGGCCGCGCCCCACCTCCGCCGGCGCCCTCCGCGCCATCGTGCTCCTCCTCACCGGAGCGGCCGCCTTCAACGCTTGCCTCTGCCTATCCGCTCTCGCGCCCGAGAATGTCTTCGTCGCGACCGGCTCGCGCCTGCAGACGCCGGCCGACGTGCTCTTCAACCGGCTCGCCGCGCTGCGCCCCGGACGCGTGCTGACGGCCGCCGACGAGGCCCTGCGCGTCCGCTTCGCCACTCCCGCCAGCAGCCAGGGCCAGGTCCAGGGCCAGGTCCGCATCGCCCGGGATGGGAGCTGGGCTAACCCCAGTTCAGGGGCGGCTGAGCGGCTCAGTGGTGCAGACTGGGGTGCAGACGCCGACGGAGACTTTCACGACTTTCCGACAAGGGCTTGATTTGCTCATCGGCTTCTGATGCTGAGGTTGACACTTGTGAATAATCATGGGGTCAGATTTGTGTGATTCAAATGTGAGATGACAAGATTTTCTTAGATGTTTGTTCTTGTTCTTTTCATGACGTGTGCGATACAGAAAACGAGTTGATAAACTGACCCACAGGGATTGCTGATTGCTCCATGTCTACCTTACAGGGGCATCATCGCGAAGCATGTAGCATCCACAACGACCCGTTTTGCTTACACTCCCCGCGACCAATATATCTGTCAGAAAGAAGTTGTTGGGCTATTATTAGGCGTGACTTTTTTATGATATGTTACGTATTTGCAACAACGCCCTCTCATTACACTGAGTATGGTACCTCCTCAGCTTGCCCAATCTTCTCGAAGGCTGAGCTGAGCTGAGCTGAGCTAAGAATAGAGGCAAAAAGAGCAACAACAAAAAACATACAACACCAGGGATTCGCTGGTCGTCACCGACCCAACTACTAGTCTGGCAGTCACTGGCTTATCTATGGGAGAGCGGACGGGATCCCGAGTTTTCCAGTACCTATGGTCGTATGTGGCAGTTGAGGGAGGCAGAC
>WXYE02268340.1:0-15236 GCA_011319275.2 Echinosphaeria canescens | reverse complement strand
CAGGGTAGATTTTTCTCCGGTGCTCGCCATAGCTGCATCTCGTGCCTCCTGATGGGCATCCATGCTGCTGAGCGAGCCGGTGACCAGCTTGCCGTCTCTATGCTCCAGGATGGCCAGCGCCGAGAGCAGCCGTCGGAGGGCGGCCGCCGCGGGGCCGGCGCCTGGCGGTGACGGCCGGCTGGCAAAGAGGAGGGCATTCTTCTTCTGGCGCAGGCACGGGCGGGCGAGGCCCGAGAGTGCGCGGGGGCCGGCCGAGAACATTTGCTCTTGGCGGGAACTTGTCTCTGGGTATACGGGATGTGGGTGGCGGATTCGTCGAGAGACCGGACTCGGCTGGGGCTTTTCCAGCTTGGATACAATACAAGCTTTATTTTCCCAACCGAGACAATCGTTGACGAGGCAACTTGAGATGATGGTAGTATACAAGTCAGGTGTTTGACGGCAAGTTCTCCTGCTGAAGCTGTTGATTGACCCCTGCGCATCGGCTCCGAATTTCGAGGCCCGCCGTGTCAAAGTCCCGGCCCGGAGCCGAGACTGCCAAATCTCAGAATAAAACATGAAAATACCAGAGTCCGTGCACATTATTTTACTAACTACGTTTATACTGTTATTATATAGTCTCTTCGAGCGAAGCGAGGTCCGGGGTCTGGGGGGAACCCCCAGGAAAAGAAAAGCTCTACTTTTTTACCTTCTTTTCCTGGGGGTACCCCCCAGACCCCTGGCCTCGCTTCGCTCGAAGACGTAATAATGTAAGGCGGCCTTTTCTTTTTCTGGGGGTTCCCCCCAGACCCCCGACCTCGCTTCGCTCGAAGATACTATAGTAATAGTATAATCGGGGTGACAGATGGCCAAAGCTTCAGATGGTCCAAGCTCGTCATTTTGCCCCACCTTTTTCCCCGGCGGCTGCGCTCTGCTGTTGACAGCTGACCTTAGCGCGAGCTTCAACACGACTTCCATCACGACACGACCTCAACGCATCACAACGGGTATTACGAGGCCAATTTGCGACAGCGACCACTGCATCGGCGCATTCAGTCTCCGATTTGATCCCGTGGTCTGGTTGTGAAAATAACATCTCGAAGCTTTTCGCATCTACCAGCAGAGATTCGATTCGTATTGCAGCAATAATTGCCATTCCAGGGGGAGGGAGAAAGGAAAAAAAAAAACCAGAAAAACAAGCCAGCTTCTCCAGGCGCATGTGCATCGAGTACCCTTCCGTCAAGTATCTTTAATCCCAACCCCTGACGCGCCAGCCGACAGCCGAATCGTCTCCCGCGCCGAGCAAGCATTCGTCACGATGGATGATGACTCTACCGGTTATGATACGGGCGCCTCAATGGGCGCCAGTCTCACCGTAGACCAAGCCCCTCCAGGCGCTGGCCGTCATAGCGAAGGTACTATTTCTCCATCCCCCCACCCCCTCATCCCCCATCCCCCATCCATCCCGCGCCCAGTATTGCGCGTGCATTTGCGCTCTGGCAGTCTCAGGACTAGCAGTTCCGGCAGCGTGTTTGGTGTCTTGCGATCCGCTAACCCCATCCTCTGCCCGACCGTAGATGTGCCCATGGGCGACGACGGAGCCGAGTCCAGCAACAGTAAACAAGGTAGCGCACGCCCCGCCGCGCTGCCAGCATCCTCCAATGAACATAGCAAAGACGTGTCCGGGAAGAAGCCGGCAGAGTCGAGCACCCGCGAAGACACCGAAATGGGCGACGCGCCCAAGGACGACGGCGACGCGCCCGAGTCGTCATCGTCGTCTCCGGCCGCGGCCGCTGGCGAGGGCGAGGCCGGCGCCGACGAGACCAGGTCTAAGGAGGCGGTCGAGAAGACGGCGCGCGACCACCTGATCTCCCAGACGCACGCCATCGTGCTGCCCAGCTACAGCACCTGGTTCGACCTCAACACCATCCACCCGATCGAGCGCAAGGCCCTGCCCGAGTTCTTCAACCACCGCAACCGCAGCAAGACGCCGGTCGTCTACAAGGACTACCGCGATTTCATGGTCAACACGTACCGTCTCAACCCGATGGAGTATCTGACCGTCACCGCGTGCCGCCGCAACCTGGCCGGCGACGTGTGTGCCATCATGCGCGTGCACGCCTTCCTCGAGCAGTGGGGTTTGCTCAACTACCAGGTCAGCCGGTGTTTGGTGCTTGAACTTTTTTGCCAGGCCTTTCCCTTGAAGGTGGGATGCTGACTTGTTCTTGCTAGGTCGATGCTGTTGCGCGACCATCCCACATTGGGCCCCCCTTTACCGGCCATTTCAAAATCACCGTCGACACCCCGCGCGGTCTTCAACCCTGGCAGCCTGCGTCGGACCCCGCCCTCACCGAAGGCCGGCCTCTCAAGGAAACAGATTTCAGGGCAGGCGCGAGCGTCGTGTCCAAGAACGACCTGCACCTGGAGCTAAAGCGCAATATCTACGAGGCGAACGCGAGGAACAAGCAGCTCAACAAGAGCCCGGACGTCAAGACTAACGGCGACACCCCGGCCGCTAACGGCGTTGCTGCTGCGGGCGACCAGTCCTCCTCCAGGACGGCTGTCGTCAAGGCCTACTGCTACACATGCGGCATCGACTGCACCCGCGTCCACTACCACCATCACGCTCAGGCCGACTCGGTTGCCAAGACCAGGTACGACATTTGCCCGAGCTGCATGCTCTCGAGCCAGCTGCCTTCGGGCCACAGCTCGAGCCAGTACTACAAGGTGGAAAACCCGTCGTACACGTCCCTGCCCGACCGCGACGCGTCGTGGAACGACGCCGAGATCCTGAGGCTGCTCGAGGCCCTGGAGCTTTACGACGAGGACTGGGGCGAGATCGCCAAACACGTGGGCACGCGAACGCGCGAGGAGTGCGTGCTGCAGTTCCTGCAGCTGGACATCGAGGAGAAGTACATGGAGCCCGGGAGCACGGGTGCGCCGACGGGTGTCAGCCTGCTCGGAAGCACCAGCGACGCCGGCTGGCTGCCCTTCAACCACGCCGACAATCCCGTCCTCTCCATCGTCGCGTTTCTGTCCAGCCTGGCCGACCCGGCCAGCTCTGCCGCGGCCGCCAACCGGTCGGTCGAGGCGCTCAAGCAGGGCCTCCGCAAGAAGCTCGAGGCCGCGCCGCCCCCATCCGCCCCGCAGACTAACGGCAAGGGCAAAGGGAAGGAAGGGGACGACACGATGGAGGTGGACACGACCACCAAGCAGACCACCACCTCCACGCTGCTGACCACCACCACCACCACCTCGGCGACCACCTCCGCCAAGATGCCGGCGACCGAGCTGCCTAACATGCTGCTGGGCTCCATGGGCGCGCGCGCGGGCGGGCTGGCGTCGCACGAGGAGCGGCAGATGACGCGGCTGGTGTCGGCGGCCGTCAACGTGACGCTGGAGAAGCTGGAGCTCAAGCTCAAGTACTTTGCCGAGATGGAGGCGGTGCTGCAGTACGAGCGGCGCGAGCTGGAGCGCGCGCGCCAGCAGCTGTTCCTCGACCGGCTGGCGTTCAAGCGCCGCCTGCGCCAGTGCCAGGCCGGCCTGCAGCAGGCGGCGGCGACGGGCGGCGAGCTAGGCGCGCGCGCCGCGCAGGCACTGCCGACGGACGGCGAGCGATTGGTCTTCCAGCAGCCGCAACAGCCGCAGCAGCCGGCAGGGCCATCAGGGTCGGGGTCGGGGCCGGGGATGATGATGATGCCGCCGCAGGCGTTCGGGGAGGGACAGCGGCCCAAGACATTTGAGGCCTAGTTTTTGCGAAGAAGCGGGAGGGGGGAGGATTCTTTTCATAAAACAAGTCGTAGCGGGTGGCGGACTACCTAACCTGATATATGACTATAGGCATGTTCGACCAAGGCCGAGGGGAAAGAAGCCGGTAGTGCTATTCCAGCTCGCTTCATTTTTTTTTTTTTTTTTTCTTTCTCTTCTTTTTTTTTTTTCTCTCTTTCTATCCTTCTGTGCCGTATTCCCCGGAACATGGCGAGAAAGGACAGGACTGGATGGTGTTGTTCTTGGGAGGGTCTTGATGAGAAGAATACCCGGGGGTAGTAGAAGCAATACAAGCAGGTTACGTTTCACAGAAATGTCTCTTCTCTCGTCTCTTCTACGGTGCCAATCACGAAGTTAACACGGAGATTCAAGGGTAGTATCTTCGAGCGAAGCGAGGCCGGGGGTCTGGGGGGAACCCCCAGGAAAAGACCGCTCTACCTTTTAACCTTTTCCTTTCCTGGGGGTTCCCCCCAGACCCCCGGCCTCGCTTCGCTCGAAGGTATAACAGTATAACTGGTTAGTAAATGCGTGTACGGGCCCTAGGATTTACATGTTCGTTTTATGATCAGCACTGTTTATCCTTCTTCCTACGTCACTGACATGGCATTTTGCGTGGATGAATAAGCATGAGGCTCATTCTAGAAGGAAAAGAGACCCAGTAGTAAGCGTATGGCTGCTACGAAGCAAACATGGGAAAATGGGGAGATGGGAAAATGGGGAAGCATGTCGGCGTAATGGCCTGCATTCGAGTTTCAATTGTAATTCTGGATTGTTGTCTTCTCGCTCCAGTACAAGCCCTCGAACGAACGACCAAGGGGGCAGAGAAGGCGCACATCAACATGTGAACATCAACATGTGAACATGGAGACCCATAGCAGACCGGCCCCCGCCTCGAGGATTGACCACGTGGGATGATGATGATGACTTTACTTCCAATGGCAGGTTGGAGAAGTCGTTCTTGATTCTCGCTCCTCGGCTCATGACATGTGAAAGCGAAAGTCCCCATCCCCGCAAAATCATACCACGGGACCAGCCGACAGCCCCCCCTGTCCGAGGCAAAGGCAGCCCTCGCAAAAATACAACCAAAAGTCGAAAATAAGAACATATTTTTTTTTGAAAAGAGTTCTGGATTCTGTATATTGAAGAATGTCTTTTGAACGATTCACTTTAACTATCTCATGGGTATGTTTTTTCCAAAGTTGTTTTGATATCCCTCCACAAATCTTGGGGACTAGGAAAAACAGCTTCCTCGAATTCATATTCGTACTCTAATTTCCCAAGTTTTTGATTCAACTTCGTCTTTTGATCGTTCACAACCGTTTCTTCGTGCGACGGCCGTTGCTCTGCCACAGCTAAAGGGAGACAGCCGTTTCTCGGCCACGGCTAAGGGAAGGGCAGCCATGGCACGCACAAGCCGGTGGGGTGGACCGGCCCAGCTCTCGCGTCCCTTGCATTCTAGGATTCTGCCACTCAAGTCCTCAACCCACCCGAGTTAGCCATATAATATAACACGCGCTCTGTGAGAGAAGCATAGGGCTCGGGAGAGGGACGACGCTTGAATCCGACTGACCACCTTTTTCCCTCTTCAATCTATTTTTCTTCCTGGAAGCTGATTGGATCGAGTTGGTCCTCCCAGGGGTAGCGCCATCCTCATGATCACATGCCTGAATATTTATTACTCAGACTGTCTTCGGTTCAGAGAACTCCTTCCCCGACGAATCGAGCTGAAGCATCGTCACGGGGTATTCCCTGCTCGCAACTGTATGTACTCGAAACAGGCTTGAAGGTTGAAGTCCCCGGCGGATCATAACCGGGATCCACTCCGACATCCGACATCTGCGCGCCACACCTCGGCTACTCCTGTACGTACGACCTGCGACTCGACTACCGACTACGGCCACTACCCTCAAGCTCCTACTGAGGTCACCGCCCACCCCTCATCCTTTCTCCCTAGTCCCACGGCCCAAAGGACCATGTTTCGAACCTTGCCAAGCATTTGGCCGAGGTCTCCCGCTCTGAGGAGTTTCTCATTGCTAAGCCAGCTCAAGACGACGGTGCCACGGGTGTGTGTTGACTTCCCTTGTCTCGTGAACCTCTCTCTCCCTCCCGCCGTCCCTCCCCTTTCCTAGGCCGGTGCCAGGCCGTTGGATTGTGGGACACATACCTCCCCACCTTGTCTGCGTTGAATGTTGAATGCAGAATCCCTGTTCCGGCTCGCTCGCTGCCCACTCTCCTTACATTCCTCTCCCATATATATTAATACCCATCTGTTTATTCTATCCCTCCCCTCCCCCCCCGCCTCCGTTGCCCTCCACTTCCTCGCCCTCATCACCCCGCCCTTCCCTAGCGCCGTGCTAACGCCGGGGCCTCCTCTCCGCAACCGCCCGTGCCCACCCCCAGTCCAAGCTCGGCCCACGCCCTGCCATGGCCGGCCTCAAGCGCGGCGCGAAGACCACGCTGCCGTCGTCGTACGTCGAGGACCCGTCGGAGCCCCCCATGCTGCGGTGGCAGGCGTCGCTGCCGCGGCTGCCCGTGCCGACGCTGGAGGACACGGCCATGCGCTACCTCAAGTCGCTGCGGCCGCTGCTGTCGGCGCAGCAGTTCGGCGCGTCCATGGCGGCCGTCGAGGCCTTCATCGCCCCGGGGGGGGCCGGCCACAAGCTGCAGGACCGGCTGCTGGCCTTCCGGGAGGAGCCGCGCGTGGACAACTGGCTGTACGAGTGGTGGAACGAGGCGGCCTACCTGGGCTTCCGCGAGCCCGTGGTCCCGTACGTCAGCTACTTTTACTCGCACCGCGACGACCCGCAGCGGCGCGAGCCCGCGCGCCGCGCGGCCGCCATCGCCACGGCCGCGCTCGCCTTCAAGGCCCGCGTCGACGGCGGCACGCTCGAGCCCGACGTGATGCGCAACGCGCCCATGTGCATGTACAGCTACCGGTGGATGTTCAACGCCAGCCGCGTGGCCGCGCGCCCGCTCGACTACCCGGTCAAGTTCGCGTCCGACGACCCGGCCCACAAGCACCTGCTCGTGCTGCGCCGGAACAAGCTGTTCCGCGTCGCGCACGAGGTCGACGGCGTGCCGCTCAACACGTCGGAGCTGCAGCGCCAGTTCGAGCGCGTGTACGAGCTGGCGGGCACGCAGCCGGGCCCGGCCGTCGGCGCGCTGACGTCGGAGCACCGCGACGTGTGGGCCGACGCGCGCGCGGCGCTGCTGGCGGCCGACCACCCGGCGGGGGAGCGCAACCAGGCCGCCATGGCCACGATCGAGTCGGCGTCGTTTGTGGTGTGCCTCGACGACGCGGCGCCGACGACGTTCGTGGAGCGCGCGCGCGCCTACTGGCACGGCGACGGCCGCAACCGCTGGTACGACAAGCCGCTGCAGTTCATCGTCAACGACAACGGCACGTCGGGCTTCATGGGCGAGCACAGCATGATGGACGGCACGCCCACGCACCGGCTCAACGACTTCGTCTGCCACGCCATCCAGAACCGGCTGGTCGACCTCGCCGACGCGCCCGTGCGCCCCGGGCTGCCCGATCCGGAACCCGTCGAGTTCGTGCTGGACGCGGCGCTCGAGGGTGAGATTGCGCGCGCCACGCGCGACTTCGCCGCCGTCGTGGGCCAGCACGAGCTCGCCGTGCAGGCCTTTGACGGGTACGGCAAGGGCCTGATCAAGCAGCTGGGCGCGTCGCCGGACGCGTACGTGCAGATGGCCATCCAGCTGGCCTACTACCGCATGCACGGCCGGTGCCGGCCGACGTACGAGTCCGCCGCGACGCGGCGCTTCCTCATGGGCCGGACCGAGACGTGCCGCAGCGTGTCGGTCGCGAGCGTGGCGTGGTGCGTGGCCATGGACCGACCAGTCCCCGACAGCGGCGGCGGGAAGGAGAGGGAGGCGGCCGACGCATACAGGGCGAAGCTGTTCTACGCGGCGGCCGCCGCGCACACCGAGTACATCCTGGCGGCGTCGGACGGCAAGGGCGCGGACCGCCACCTGTTCGGGCTGCGGCGGCTGGTCGGCGCCGACGAGGAGGTGCCGGCGCTGTACACGGACCCGGCCTACGCCTACTCGGGCTCGTGGTACCTGTCGACGAGCCAGCTGAGCAGCGAGTACTTCAACGGCTACGGCTGGAGCCAGGTCATTGACGATGGGTTTGGGATCGCGTACATGATTAATGAGAACAGGTGAGCAAGGCCTTCTTTTTTTCATGTTCTTTCTTTTTTTCTTTCCTTTGCTTTCTTTCCTTTCTTTCCTTTTTCCTTTTTCCTTTTTCTTTCTTTCTTTCTTTCTTTTTGTTTCTTTCCTTCCCTTCCCCTTCCTTCCTTCCCTTCCTTCCTTCCTTCAATTTCCTTCCTCCGCCCGTGATCTTCTCTGTAAAACCTGCCTCCCTTTTTTCCCTGTCATTTTTACAATATTTTGTTCTCCATACAAGTCCTAAAGCTAGAGCTCAACATTGACAAACGACCCCTCCCACGCAGTCTCAACTTCAACATCGTCTCCAAGAAGCTCGGCAGCGAAAAGATGAGCCAATGCCTGAACGAGGCTCTAAAGGACATGGCCGCTTTATTACAGTCCACTACGAAGATCAAGGCCAAACTCTGAGAGATGTTGACTGTTTTTCTTTCTGTGGCGCAGAGGTTTCCACCTCAGGCCCGGGCCCCTATTTTTTTTTTATCTGGAACATCTGTTGTCACGATATATAATGCTGGGAGGGATGTGGTGCCCGGCCCTTCCAGCTCACATAACCACGGCTCTCATATGTTAGGCCTTTGCCTTTTTTTTTCTCCTCATCTGGATGTTTATCGACGCGAGAGATGATGGCGAAGGAGGAGGGAGGAGAGTTTCACCATGTACCTAGATCATGTGTCTGACAGCGGACCTAGATGCTAGAGGCCTCTCTATATTTGCCTGTTACAATACACATAGAAACCCGTCTCCACCTTGTCATCCTTCGTCCTCCCCTTTCGTGTGCCTTGGACTCCTTCAACCCATCGCCCCCAAGTATAGCCTACTGCTATAGTAACCTCGAGCGAAGCGAGGCCGGGGGTCTGGGGGGAACCCCCAGGAAAAAGACCGCTCTCCCTTTTAAACTTTTTTTTTTCCTGGGGGTTCCCCCCAGACCCCCGGCCTCGCTTCGCTCGAAGGTATCATAGAAATAGTATAATCGGTAAGTAAATGAGCGTGCATAAACCTTGGGATCTATATGTTTATTGTGTGATTGGCACTGTAGATTGAGGCCCCCAGGAAGGTTGATAAGCAAACTGTCGAGAATTGAGCAGTATACGCTTGCTTGCATGCTTGATTCTACTATTCTACTATACTACTGGTACGCTCGGACACTTTCCCACTGCCCTCTTCAAAAAACCAACCCAACGCTTTTTCGTATGAGCCAGGCTCGCAGGCTTACATTCCATCAACGGTCCGTCCAGCGAATACCACGCGCCTGCCTGGTACGCACAAAACAGACCTCCCCTGCAACCTCCCCGCTTGGCCATCCTCCCGCGAGTCTCTTCTGTTTAGCCGGCATGCGACACAATCTCGCTGACCATTTCGCCCTTGGCCTCGTCCCAGTACGAGCACATCTGCTCCGGCAGCGGAACCTCCTTGTAGTCGAGGTCTTCCTCGGTGTCCGCGCCCGCACCCGCGCCCGCGAGCACGTTGATGTTGATGCTCGTGCACTTGCTGGTGAAGACGCGGGTGGCGCTGCTGCCCTTGCCGAGGTAGAAGGTGCCGCCGTCGACCGAGTCCAGCAGCAGGGTGGGCACGCTGCCGAGCACCTGCAGCGCAAAGGCGGACGACTTGACGGCGTCGACCGAGGACACGAGCGAGTCCACCACCAGCGACAGCCGCTGCGTGTTCTCGACCGTGACCGCGTTGGCCTTGCCGCGCACCACTACCGTCGTGCGGCTGCACTTGCTGATCAGCACCGAGTGCGCCATCGTGGCCTCGATCTCGACCGGGTCCGACGGGTTGTCGAAGTTTTCCTTGGAGAGGGGGGAGAGAGAGAGGAGGGGGGGGGGTTGATTAGTGAGGAAGAGACTGGCTGGATGGCGCGTGCGCGGAAGAACTAGACTCACAATCAGCCACTTATTCCCGCTCAGCTCTTTCCTCGGCGGCTTCTTAGCCCGCATGCTCTCGGGCTTGATGGGCTTTTTGCCCGGGGCGGGGCTCTTGCCGCGCGAGGCGGGCCCGTCCTCGCGGTCCGGGACGACCGATCCAGCCCGCAGGGACGGGTTCTTGTGCGTCATCTCGGACTTGTCGACCTTACGCAAGCCCTTGGTGACGGCCTCGCCCTGGTTGATCTCGGAGAAGACGGCGCCGAAGCTGCCGCCGGACTCCTTCGAGTCGCTGACTTGGACCGCCGGCGGCGGCGGCGGCGGTGGTGGCGGAGGAGGAGGTGGTGGTGGAGGTGGGGGCAAACCACCCTTTGGGGGAGGGGCCACGCCCGCAGGCGCAGGCGCTGCTGCCAGGGCCTTCATGACCTCGGCAGCAGGCCGGCCGCTGGGGTTCCATTTTATGCCGTCGGGGAAGTACCCCTGGGCGTAGGTGCCCACGTGCTCGAAAATCTGGTAGTAGTTTTGTATCCATTCGATTTGCTGGGTGTCGCCTCTGATTATGTGTACCGACATGGTCAGCAGCTGATGCCATCCGTGGGGGAGGATTGTGTCTTTCCTGGACGGAGGTAAAAGAAAAAGAGGGGGGGGGGGAAGCGAACTTCTCTTTGGCCTGGCTTAGAATGCGGTTTCCGTAGTACCGGGTCGCGGCGAGCATTTCCTCGACATATTTATGGGGCCTGGGCTCAAGCGTTACCGTCACCCAGGCCAGGACCATGATTCCCTCGGCGACGGTGCTCAGGTGGTTGAACAGCGGCGAGGGCCGGTTGTCGTCCTTGAGCTTGGTGACGGCTATGATGGCGTCGTTGATGGGCTTGAGTAGTTCCTGATACACGGCCATCTCGGCGCCTTTGATGTCGGGCTTCTTCGACTTTGTGGAGATGAGCAGGAACGCGCGCTGCTCCCGGAAGCCTCGGACGACGATAGCGGCCTTTTTTTTTTTTTGTTTTGTTTTGTTTAGCGTCCCGGATTTATTGTGTACATGGTATGGTATTCCAAGGCGTCGCCTTGTCGGGCCTCACCTGCTCGGCCACCAGACCGCCCAGCTCGTTGCTCAGCTTGGCATATTTGGCGACGGGGCCGTCGACGATGGCGTCGAAGGCCGCGATCTCTTTCGGGACCGGCTCGGGTGGCGGAGTGGGGGGCTGAGGAGACGCCGGTGTGGCGGCGGCTGGGTGCGGCGGCGGAGGCGGAGGCGCAGAGGCGCCAGGCCCCGCGACGGACTGGGACAGAGCCGGCACGGCCTGAGGCAGCTCGTCGACTGAAGAGGCGATATCCTCCAGCCGGGAGGTTGCAGCCTCAAGCCTGTGTATTTGGAGGTCAAGGTGCGGGTCAGCTTGAGGTCGCAACTAGCTCGACGGGCGCCGGTAGACATGGACTACGTAAGAGCTTTGCTTGCCTCTTAATAAGAGTAGTCAAGTTGTGCATGCTCATGGTGGGCAACGTCGGGGTAAGTCAAAGGTCAACGATGCGGGCGGGCGTCTGACGGGCGTCTGGACTTGACGTCGGAGGCTTATCGCCCAAAAAAGGATCCTGATGAGACAAAGGCGGGGGGGAAAGTCGGTAGACACGGGCAACGAACGGTAGATGTAATTGTCAAGCACTTTTGCCCGCCAAATGATATATAAAACGAATGGCAGCGTCGAAACGTGCTGGCGGGAAATTATGCGGGAAATTATGCAGATCGATGTCGTCGACAGTTAGAGCGCTCCTCTGTGCACACGCAAGCAGTGGTCGCGGATGATGAATGGTGCCTAAAGTTCCAAGTCAGTCGGAGCCCGGCCGTCAAGTCCGCTTTAGCGATATGATGCCGATATGTGGGTCTGTCCCGGCTGGCCGGTCCGGCTTCGGATCCGAGCGTTGCAATATTGCCTGACTTGACATTTGACACTTGACATGGATTCTCCTGACCAATGAATGATTGCTGTGAACAGAGCATCGAGCAGCTCCCCCATACAATCTCGCAACTATGTACAATCGAGCTTCACCATCCAAGACATCGTGTTTTCAGAGGTGGATAATGGTATGGACTTTTAAATACCGGCATAACGGCTCGGGCCCGGTTAAACTATTACTAAAATACCTTCGAGCGAAGCGAGGTCGGGGATCTGGGGGGAACCCCCAGGAAAAAAGGAAAAAAAAAAAGGTAAAAGCCCGCTCTAACTTTTAACCTTTTATTTATTTTTTTTTTTCCTGGGGGTTCCCCCCAGACCCCCGACCTCGCTTCGCTCGAAGATATTTTAGTAACAGTCGGGGTTAGTAATTGAGCGTGTACGTAGTAGGACGCATCGAAAGGGACGTATCAAAAGGGCGATGCATGCGGTGAAACAGGGTTGTAACACAGATTCCCCACAAATACCGGCCGACCCCACAGATAACTTGCCGGCATACAGGGTACAGGTGCGTGCGTTCGTACACAGTGGCGATCAAGGTTCGCACAGTACAACCACCAACCGACGAAGGCATCTCGTCCCCTTCGTCCTTCCCAAAGCTGCAACCGATGAGCAAATCATCTTTTGTTCTTGCTCGTAGTAGAAAATCCACCATGGCCTTTACTCGGAGTTGGAGGCCAAATCACTAGCCTTTTTCTTGTTTCTTCTTCCACCTTCTGCGACGGCACTGTCGCTTTTCACTCGTTTACGCTTATCTTGCAAGCACCAACCAATTATTCGGCCGCACCTGCCCACCGCAAGTGAGCGAGTGAGCAAAGTACATGTGGCAGGCCGTGACTGCGCCGGTGTCTTTCTGTCTTCCTGTCTTCCTGTCTTCCTATCTTCCTATCTTCCTATCTTCCTGTCTTGTACTACCGCCTGTCCACAGCCCAACTGGCACAACACTATGGGCGACGATTTGGGCATCCGTGGTGCCGACGGTACCGACCACGCCGACGACAGCACCCTCGGTAACCACGAGATCGACTTCGCGAGCCTCGGCATGTTCATTATCGGTGCGTCGCTGTCGATTCCGCGCCGCCTTTTCTCTCCCTCAGACTCCCACACATACCCTCCCTCGCCTCGCCTTCCCTCATCATGCCTTGTCCAAACACCGCCATTTCCATCCTCCTCCGCCTCGTCAACCACCACCTTCTCATCCCCTCCCTCTTCCCGACAAAACCCGGCCGGGTCAGGGCAGATCTAACCGTGTCCGCGTCCGCAGACGAGATCGAGTTCCCGCCGCCGCGGCCGCCCGCGCGCGACGTCATGGGCGGCGCCGCCATGTACTCGGCCGTGGGCGCCCGGCTCTTCTCGCCACCGCCCACGCAGTCGCGCTCGGTGGGGTGGGTGGTCGACCGCGGCTCCGACTTCCGCGAGAGCATGACGCGCCAGATCGAGAGCTGGGCCACGACGGCCGTGCTCCGCGACGACGACACGCGGCTGACCACGCGCGCCTGGACCGGCTTCTCGGACGGCGCCGGCGAGGTCCCCAGCTTCCGCTTCACGACGCCCAAGATATGCCTCACGGCCAAAGACATTGCGGGCACCCCGCTGCTGTGTGCACGCGCATTCCACCTCATCTGCGCCCCCGCGCGGTGCCGCGAGCTGGTGAGGGACGTGCTGGCCGCGCGGAGGCATTGGGTGGAGGAGCGGAGGAGGGCCGCCCTGGAAGAGAGGGCGCGTCGGCGGAGGGAGAGGAAGCAGCAGCTTGTCGAGGTGGTGGAGCTTAGCGCGGCGCAGGGCAGCGATGCCGATGGGGACGACGACGGCTTTGTGGATGTCGACGACGACGATGACGATACCAACGAGAGCCACAATGACGATAACGATGACGACGACGACGACGACGATGAGGATGAAGTAGAAGACATCCCCGACCTGGAGAAGCCCATCTTCATCTGGGAGCCAGTATCAGACCGGTGCGTCCCGGACGAGCTGCTGAACTGCACCAACGTGCTGCCCTTGATCGACATCCTGTCGCCCAACCACACCGAGCTGGCCGGCTTCCTCGGCTCCGACGGGCTCGACCCGGAGACGGGCGAGATCAGCATGACCGCGGTCGAGAACGGGTGCGAGCAGCTGCTCGGCTCCATGCCGCTGCAGAGCTACACGCTGGTGGTCCGGTGCGGCGCGAAGGGCTGCTACGTGGCGCGCAACGGCGGCAGGAAGAAGCGGTCCGGCATGAGGAAACCGCAGCAACAAAAGCAGCAGCAGCAGCAGCAGCAGGCTGAGCAACGCGGCGTTAAGCGCAAGCAGAAGCGGCAGAGCATCGCAGGAGCCTCTCAGCCAAAGCAGCAGCAGCAGCAGCAGCAGCAGCAGTCGCCGCAACAAAACAAGACACGTCCCCAGCAGGCGGCGCGGCACATCCACGGCGGGCTGCGGCCGGACCTGGACATGACGCTGCTGCTGTCGGGGCTGATGCAGGACGACCAAGGCTTCGTGGCGCGCGAGGAGATCGAGGTGGACCCAGGCATCGAGCGCTGGCTGCCGGCATACCACCAGGGCCGGCCGGACAGGGTGGTGGACCCGACGGGCGGCGGCAACGCGTTCCTGGGCGGGCTCGGGGTGGCGCTCGCGCGCGGCCAGACGGTCGAGGAGGCGTGCGTATGGGGCAGCGTGGCGGCGAGCTTCGCCATCGAGCAGGTCGGCCCGCCCGTGCTGGTGGAGCACGACAAGGCCGTGGGCGGCGCCGAGACGTGGAACGGGGTGCGGGTCGAGGAGCGCCTGGCCGAGTTCCAGAGTCGCTTGCTGTGAGGGGGGGTGATGATTGTGGGGAAGGGAGAAATTTATACGATAGATGGCAGATGGTGAAGCGATTTATTCATGGCTCAGGCTGTTCATGGCTCAGGCTATTCATGGCTCAGCGTATAATAGACTTTCTAAGCTAGATATTTCAGCGAGGTAACTCGAGTTGCACATGTTCCTATCCAGGGGCTACACATTGAAAGTCCATCAATTCATCCGGGCCCCAGACCGACAGATTCAAAGGCGAAGCTCTCCCGAGGAAATTCAAAAGCGCAAACGGTCTCCCTTCGAGTCTCTTTGGTGATCCAAATTGACCAGGTTCTTCTCGCTTCGTTCTCCCCTTCTATTAACTTCCCTCCGTTGGATGGATCAAAGAAATTGGCCGTGTAAGATGACGTTTCCCGCGTCCAGCCGATGTTGCTGTCTACCAATTCAAACGTTCCCGTACCAGGGTCCAAACTTGAAGAGGCAATCTTGACCAGGCAAAGACGACATCTATGCTTTCGTGAAGGTTAACAAGTACAATGCCAATCACAAAATAAACATACAGATCCCTCATCTCCCGTAAGGTCTGTACACGCTCATTTGTTGTCCCTAATTATACTATTGCTATAGTCTCTTCGAGCGAAGCGAGGCCGGGGGTCCTGGGGGAACCCCCAGGAAAAGACCGCTCTACAGTGCTAATCACAAAATAAAC
>WXYE02268239.1:0-14615 GCA_011319275.2 Echinosphaeria canescens | reverse complement strand
CATTATGGGCCGCCGACCATAACTCACCGCGGCAAGGCGAGCGGGTCGCGAGGCCGACAGCCGGCTCGACCGGGGCCGACGGCTCCGGCGTGGGCGCGACGCGCTTCGGCCGGATCAATACGCCAGTCAACGCCAATCACGTCAGCTTTTGTTGCGATGGCGACCTCTTCCAGCGCCGCGTTGCCGGCCCGCTCGCCGATGCCGTTGACGGCCACCTCCACCTGCCGGGCGCCGCCCTGCACGCCGGCCAGGCTGCCAATGTATCTTGAGGGAGCCTTCCATGCGTTTGAGTCTCCTTGTCCGCTAGAGTTGGATGAGTGATATAGGACAAGAATAAAGACAACACCAGCCGTCATCAATACCACCATTCATCTTACCTTCAGTGCCTACTTTATCTATTCAGCAGGTATAATTCCAATCATAAAATGAACATGTAGATGTTAGGGCCCGTACACGCTCGTTTACTGAGCCCGGTTGTACTTTTATTACAGTATCTTCGAGCGAAGCGAGGTCGGGGGCCTGGGGGGTACCCCCAGGAAAAAGAAGGTTAAAAGGAATAGCTGGTTGTCTTTTCCTGGGGGTACCCCCCAGACCCCCACCTCGCTTCGCTCGAAGGTATTATAATAATAGTATAGTCGGAGTTAGTAAATAAGCGTGTACGGACCTTAGGATCTATATGTTTATATTGTGACGGGGTACTGTATGGAGGAACATGGGCAAGTAGCAACGAACAGGGCGAGCCGACATGCTGCGAATACGAATCTGGGGAGGGAGGTAGATAGAAATAATTCTACTATGCAAAAAGCACAACCCTTCTCGCTCTGTCGTCTCGTTCTCTATCACGCATCCCTTCCCTCCACGCTCTGACTTCATTATGGCCGTCGTCTCCAACCCGCCTCCTGACTTCAAAGACCTACCCCTGAGATGGGCCCTGTTGCTCGCGAGCCCACTTCTCCTCGGCCGACACGACGCAGTTCATGTTGGCGCGCAGCTTGTTGAGCGTCTCGATGTACTCGTCGTGCGGGTCCGAGTCGTACACGATCCCGCCCCCGGCCTGCATGTACACGACCCCGTCCTTCATCATCATGGTCCGCAGCGCGATGCACGTGTCCATGCCGCCCTCCCTTGGCCGGCCCGCAGTGTCCACCGACCCGTAGCCGAACCAGCCCACCGCCCCGGCGTAGATGCCGCGTTTCTCGCCCTCCACTGGCGTGATTTGCCTTGGTTAGTCGTTGCTTTGACCAACGTCTCTCGCCTTTGACCGGCACGCATGCTAACCTCAGGGAAGAGGTGGGCAAGATTCGCGAACTGAAATATTTTCCTTGCGTAAAAGAGATATGTGGAAAGTGAGTAAGAGATAAACATACGCTCTGCAATCAGCTCCATGGCCTTGACCTTCGGCGCGCCGCTGGTCGTGCCCGCGGGGAAGATGCTGCGGAAGGCGTCGAAGCGCGTGCACTCGGGCCGCAGCACGCTCGAAACCTGCGACACCAGGTGCTGCACGTGACTGAACTTCTCGACCTTCATCAGGTGGTCCACCCGCGTCTCGAGCGGATCGCAAACGCGGCTGGAGAGTGGGAGGGTGGACGTCAGTCTTTTGGCTGAGAACACGAAGCAAAAACTCTCTCACACGCACACAAAAGAGAAGCCTAGAAAAAAAACACTCACGTCACGTCATTCCTCGCCAGGTCCACCAGCATGACATGCTCGGCGCGGTCCTTGAGGCTCGCCTGCAGCTCGCGGGCGAGGCGGTCGTCCTCCTCATCGGTGGCACCCCGCGGGGCCGTGCCGGCGATGGGGTGTGTGACGATGCGGCCGGCGCGCAGCCGCACTAGCAACTCGGGGGACGCGCCGACCACCTGGAAGTCCCCGCCGCAGTCGAGGTAGAACAGGTACGGGGACGGGTTGAGGGTGCGCAGGTGGCGGTACAGGTTGAAGGCGTGCAGGTCGGTCGGGCGCGCCAGCCGCTGCGACGGCACGCACTGGATCACGTCGCCGGCCTCGATGTGGCGCCGCAGCCGGCGCACGTGCGCCTCGTACCCCTCCCGCCCGATGTTGGACGTGTACTCGTGCAGGCCCTGCCGGACCGGCCCCTGCGGAGGCAGCGGGATCTCGGGCGCGTTGAGCACGCCGATCAGCGTGCGGATCACGCCCGCGCAGCGGTCGTACTCGGCCGCCACGGCGGCGGCGAAGGAGCCGACCGGGATTGGGGAACCGTCCGGGCCGGTGGTAGGGGGGATGTTGAGGTAGGTGATGACCTTGATAATGCCGAAGAAGCGGTCGAAGGCCACGACTAGGGGGGAGAGAGAGAGAGAGAGAGGTCAGTCTTGGTAACGTTGCTGTGGCGGGGAGTTTGAGCAGATGACAGTTTGGGTGGACGAACTCGTGTCAAAGAGCATGAAGAACGACTCGGGTATCCCGAGCACGTCCTTTAGCGGCCGCGCTGTCTTTGGTTCAAAGTACTGCACACAGTCACTGCCGAGTTGGATGGGTCAGCTCGATGATGCCGACCGCGACTTCACGACCACGTCCACGTCCACCCCTCCAAATCCTCCATCTCTTTCCTCATAAACAAGCAAGAGACTGCTTCCCAAAACGCTAGCAGTCCGATAGGCCCAGCAACAACGACTACAACCACAACTACCACAGACATCACAATCACGCCACGCCACACCACACAACGCAGCCAGCTACTACCAAACATAGGGCAGGGCAGCACACTCACTATCCCACATAACCGATAGCGCCGCCCGTGAGCGGGGGCAGCTTAAGCCCCGGCACCTCGAGCACAACGCGGCTCGCCAGCTCGCGCTCCAGAGCCGGCAGGGGGTCACAGGCGCCGCCGCTGCCATGGCCGGGTCCCGTCTTGAGCACGGCGCGCGGGCCGGCGCCCACGAAGCTGTAGCGCTCGACCTGCTCGCGGGCGGCTGACTCGAACAGGAACGAGTAAGGGGAGCCCGCGTGCGCCGTCACCTTGAGGTAAGCCGCCGACGGCGTGATCAGGTCGGACGAGATCTGCCCGTATATGGGCACCAGGTTCGGCCGGCCCGAGTCTGGTGCTTGTGGTCGCCCGGCCCCTTCTCGGGACGATGACGATGGCGATACATCGGGCAGCGGCTTGGAGAGAAGCTCCTGGACTGTCTCGAGGGAGGGACAGAGCACATCCTGCGAAAGGGGGTTGTTATTTTTGTTGCCGTTGTTGTTGCCGTTGTTAGTGGTGGGGCGAGTATATCAAGGAGAAAAGGGGGTTGGTTTTTTATTACCCCTCACCATCTCGGATTTTTAAAGTAAAAAAGATCGAGGTCCGCCTTGCGTAGCCACAGTGTTGATTGATGTCGAGTCAGTTGGTGTGGTCACTTACCAGCTCGTTCGTGTTTTTGTTTGACCCAGTCATGTCCAAATGAGCGAAAGAGGTAATATAACCGCCAGCAAGAGCATATTAGGCCCGTCCCATCGTATTTTAGTGCGATGACGGACTTTAAAAAAACCAAACCAATGTCTTTTCGAGAACATGAGAATACGCGGGGCGGGGCAGCGAAAGCATCGGCATCACTAATAGGTCTTGGCGCGAAAGCAGCAAGTTTCACATAATTAGAGTGAATTTCATTTCATGACTGTCACGGCCGATGATGACTGTCGCTGACTGGAACATGTCCGCAATACCTTCCTCCGTCGCTTGTAGTCCTCGGGTCCTGGGGCTTTGACAAACTCAGCTCTCCACCGCCAGCGCCCTCATCCCAACCATCCTCACCTTTCCCTTTCCCTCTCCCTTTCCCTCTCCCTTCCCCTCCACGCCGTCCTCCTCCATGAGCGTCACGACCCAGTACTCGGCCCTCGTGCCCCCCCTGGCCACGCGGTACACCCGCACGTCGCTCCCGCGCCCGGCCCTGCGCACCGCGTCCACCACCTGGGCGTACTGGCCCTGCGCGTCCCACTCGAGCGGGTCCATGATCCGGACCTTCGCCGACGTTGGGTGCGGATGCCCGATCAGCCGTGCAAACTGCTCTGCACACATGCAGGGGAGGGTAGGGAGAACGAGAGAGAGATTGGTTAGCCAAGGTAGATAGCCAGCAAGCTAGCTAGCTAGCTAGCTATAGTGCCAATCACAAAACAAACATGCAGATCCTAGAGTCCGTACATCGCTCCAGTACGAAACCCGATTATACTATTATTATAATATCTTCGAGCGAAGCGAGGCCGGGGGTCTGGGGGGCACCCCCAGGAAAAGGCCTTTTAACCTTCTTTTTCCTGGGGGTACCCCCCAGACCCCCGGCCTCGCTTCGCTCGAACGTATTGAGCATGCACGAACCCAGGGGAGATGAGGAAGCTGCACTGTATGGTATGGGAACCAGTCGACGAGCAAGAAAAAGGAAACAGACGGGGGGAGGGGGGGGGGAAAGTAGCAAGGCGGGGTAGAAAAGAATAAAAGAAAAAGGCACACTCACCCTCATCCGGCAGCAGCGACCGGTCGCCATCGCCGCCGCCATGGTCCCACACAAGCGCCACCGGTTCGAACGGCTCGTCCGCGTCGCTCATGTAGAAGACCTGCGCGTCCGCAGCTGCCAGCTTGGCCAGCGGCTCGGGCACGGCGCTGTCTGTGGCCTTGAACCCCTCTTCCCTTGCTGATGCTGCTGCTGTGTTCTTCGCGCCCGCTCCTTCACCCACGCCTTGGTTCGCCTTCTCCAGAAAGTCCATGTATTCCTGGTCCGACCCCATTTTGCTGCTGCTGCTGATAGTTGCCTTCGTTGTTGCGTCGGGTGATCGCGTTCTACCGTTACCGCTGAGCGTATTGCCGTAGTCGCGGCGGACAGATGCCAAACCGACCAAGTGTTGGATATGAAAGCGAAAATTTGGAGGAGGGGGGGGAGGGACCCTTGTTGTGGTATGGAAGAGATGAAAGGGAACTAGTAGTAGTAGTAGGTAGTTGCTTGTTGTTCTCATCGATGGTACGAGAACTCGGGCGAGCAGCGTTCCGGTCTTTGGGAGAAGTCGTTTGGAGCTGATCATGGCCGTGGCGGGACAGGCCGAGAAGGCTTCAGCGCCTTCCTTGCTTGCACGACGGCGAAAAAAAACCTGGCACGCGGCTAACTGATGATGTCATGGTCACAGTGCCAATGACAAAATAAACATGTAGATCCTAAGTGTCCTTGCACGCTCATTTACTAAATCCCGTGTACCTAGTTCCATTCCCATAATACCTTCTACGCCATTCAGGTCCTCACATATTAACCACTCTATTTCGAGCGAAGCGAGGTCGGGGGTCTGGGGGGTACCCCCAGGAAAAAAAAAAAGGTGAAAAGGAGGGCAGCCTTTTCTGGGAGTACCCCCGGCCTCGCTGCGCTCGAAGATATTGATTGGGTTAGTAAATAAGCGTGTACGGTCCCTAAGATCTACATGTTCAATTTGTGATCGGCACTGTACCACAGTTTGACTTTTATTCGTTTTACCTCGTTGTCTCATCCTCCAGTTTTACTCGAGATGGCATATTGCCCCTGTCTCTCATCAACTTGACCAATGCAACTCTGCGAGGCTTGGGAGATGCTGCTGTAGTGGTAGGTTCATAGATAGATCCGGACCCCCTCTCACGTCCGACTTACTACCTGCCTACCCCTCATTGTAGTCCCCCCATGTACAAGCCCGAAGGAGAGAAGCCGTGACACCGATACCATTTTGCGGAAGAAGGAATAAAAAAAACAAGAACAGCCCCGTCATCCTCAATGGCTCTCCTCGACATCCTTCTTGAGGCGGCCCTGGAACTGCTTCTTTTCCTTGGGTGTCTGGAAGGCGCCGTGTCCAAACTCGGACGACGTGTCGATCCACTTGAGCTCCACCTTCTCGAGCGCCTTGCGAGACGTGTGGATGAACATGGACTTGCGCAGCGTCATGATCCGCTTCTTGGTGCCTGGCACGGAGCCCTTGACCATGACGAAGTCGTTGCTGACCGTGCCGTAGCGGACGAAGCCACCCATGCTGGAAGAAGGTGCACAGGCGTTAGCTACATGTTAACATGCCTACCAACATCGTCATAGCAAGATTGTGTAAATTATCACGTACGGTGTGATCTTCTTCTTGGTAATGTCCGTCTCGGTCGCCGCATTGTCGTCCTTGTCACCCTTGCCGACGCGGTACACCTTGTGGTTGACCGACGTTCGGTGGTGGTAGCCGGACTGACCCGCACGGGCAACCGTCCACTGCACGTGCGACGGGTGCCAGGCACCGATACAGGCCACCTTGCGCAGACCCTTGTGGGTCTTGCGCGGCAGCTTCTTGGTACCCCAGCGGGCCGTGACACCGGTGAAGCCGTGGCCCTTGGTGACGGCAATCACGTCGATGACCTCGTCCTGCTCGAAGATGGTGTCGATCGTCACCTCCTTCTCGAACAGGCCGTGGCCGAACTTGACCTTGTCGGCCACGGAGCCGCCGTTGATCTGGATCTCCATCAGGTGCGCCTTCTTCTGCTTGAGCGGCGTCTTGCGGACCTGCGTGTGGGCGAGCACGCGTACGACGGCGCAGTACTTGGTGATGCGCTCGAGCTCGCGCGTGATGGACAGGCCGCTGTTCTCCGAATGCTTCTTGGCGTACTTGGTAAAGGCCTTCTTCTTGCTCTTGTACCAGTTCTTGTAGAAGCGGCGCTTGAGCTCGTCGCTCAGGTGCTCGGCCCACACGGTCGTGAGCGACCGCAGCCCGCGCGGCGTCTCGACGTACCCAACCAGACCGACAACGACCATCTACAGCAAGATGTTAGCCATTGACAAAAGAGCCAAGCGGGCTGCGTTGTCCGTACAGGGGGTGTGTCAATGATCGTCACCGCCTCCACCACCTCCTTCTTGTGCGCCTTGGCGCCGGGCCGGTCGAGGTCGCGCACAATCGTCGTCATGCCGGCCTTGTAGCCCATGGCCGCCGTCAGATGCACCGGCTTCTTCGGGTCGTCCTTGGGGAACCTGCGAGTTGGGGGGGAGATTGTCCTAGTTAGCTTCTGACCTAGCAAAGCTTCACACACACGACGACGCACAGTGCAGCGAAAGGGGCAGACCATCGAGGCCGACTTGGACATGTTCACTTACGACTTGACCTTGCCGCGGTGGCGGGCAGCACGCTTCCGCGGCAGGTATGCCAATGAGCCATGGCGAGGGGCCTCGTACTCTGAGATGAGTTAGCATCGAGACAGGCTTGAAAAATACTTCATTCCGAGGCCGGCGTGCCAGCTTCGTCGCTTCCCGCTTCCTTGGGGGGAATTGATCGGGCCGAAGTCTGCTGAGGAAAGAGAAACCAAAAGAATAGACCTGTCAGATCGATTTCAGCAATAACTTACTTCGGTGCGACATGGCTGCAAACGTGGGCGATGCAGGACGGGGTGTTTTGTCGTGATGGTCAAGAGTTGGGGATCAAAAAAACAAAATTTTCTGGGATGTGTGGAATAATTTTCTGTGGAAGCGGGAAACTGCCGAGGTAGGCAGGCGGTGGACTTGATGACCCGGCAGAATTTGGGAAGGTCCACCACCCTTTCCTTTCCAACAGCTTTTCTCCTTACTATTGTGGGTACTACGGTGCTAATCACAAAATAAACACCTAGATCCCACACTAACCCCGATTGTATTATTATCATAGTACCTTCGAGCGAAGCGAGGTCGGGGGTTTGGGGGGAACCCCCAGGAAAGGCCGCTCTACTTTTTAACCTTCTTTTTCTGGGGGTTCCCCCCAGACCCCCGACCTCGCTGAGGTCAGTTAATGAGCGGTGCATGGGCCCTACAATATGTTTATTTTGTGGTTGGCATTGAAAAGGAACTACCTACGTCTTGGCCATGTTGTCTCATCTGAATTTCAACATTTCTGAACAGTTGGGGTCATAGAAAAAACTGCATTTCATCTGCAAAGTATCGTTGACAGCGCGGCCCACGAAGTTCTTCGTCTAGGTACATAGGTAACTGATTCCAACTCAGCCTGCACGACTTCAGCCTCCCATTCGCCCAGTTGACCATCTCCCCTCCACCAGTCGTTCGTGTGCACTTCTTTCAGAACGTGGACAAGATCCGCGATCTAAATGTCAAGGCTGAATAAAGTAAGGCAACAGCAAACGATACATCAACGCTCTGAACTGGACTCGGTCATAAAGTTTTTTTTTTTCCCTCTCGTTTTCTGGTTTTTGTTTTCATCCCCTGTGAGTGATAAGCAGAGGCAGAAATGTGAGAACCGTAACTTGAGAATTGCGTGAGCAACCAATGAATATAAGATGGAAGAAGGCGCCTGAACAGTAGCATGATCATGCAATAGGAGCAATGCTGCGTGCGCTACGCTGGCCAAATAAATAGAAAGAAAGAAAAAAAGACAGAAAAAAAAGGAAAAGACTAGGTTAGAAAGTTTGAAGCCAGACCAGAGGGACCTTCTAGCTCTCCGTTTTCGGCCCCATCATGCCATTGATGCTTGCGCTAGTGGTGGGCGTTCCGTTCTTCATCTCACCAGCCGCCGAACCAGGGCCCGAGGCCGACTTGGCCCCGGCAATGACCGGCTTCCTGTCCTCTTCAATGCTATCGTCATAGTCCTCGTCCACCTCCATCTTGCGTGCTGCTCGCTCTGGCTCGTTCATGATGTTGGGATGCGCCGTCGGCGCGTGCTCCATGCGTCTCTCCTCGCCCGATGCGGGCGGATAGTCTTTGGGCCCGGGTCCTCCCGAGGCGCCCACGCTGGATTGCTGTTGTTCATGTATCATACCTGGCATGGGCGACGGACCCGACGGGGCTGGGCCTTGCTGCATCGGTGCAAGATGGTTTTGCGCCTGGTGCGACTGCGCGTGGTGCGCTGCCTCGGACGGGTGGTAGCTCTCAGCCGCATGCCGCTGTTGCTCCTCGGCACGCCGCATGTCATCCACACGGCGCTGCTCATCGTGTCGGCGCTGCTCGTCAAGGCGACGCTGTTCGTCAAAGCGGCGAGCCTCGGACGAGTTGCGCCGATACGAATCTATCGCCGGCGGCGTTGACGGACGTCGGATGTGAGGCTCCTCCAGACGCGCTCGGTTCTCGTCTGTCTGTGGCTTCTTGACCTCACGCTCGTCCTCCCACTCACGCATCCGCTTGGGGCCAACCGATGCCGGGCGGGGATCATGCTCGCGATGCATTGCGGCATCGACATGCATACTAGGATGTGGGGGAAGAGGGGCCGATTCAGGTCCGCTGGGGCCATTATGTTCAGTATGGGGTGTGAACGGCGCCGGGTACTGGGGATACGCCGACTTGGGAGACGGCATTCTCTGGTCAAGCATTGGGGGTCTGTCACCGTCAATACGGGGGCTATTTGTACGATACGACATGATCGAGTTCGCTTGGGGTGGCATCGATCCGTTGGGCACAGGACCATGGCCATGTTGAGTGATGGGGCTTGCCTGGGGTGGCTGGGCGCTCGGCGTCGGCCCCCCGTATGTTGGATTTCGGACACGTGGCAGGGCCGATGGCATTGAAGATGGTCCCGGCTGCTGCGGTTGTTGCTGCTGCACCTGCTGTAGCTGCAGCTGCTGTGGTGGCGGCGGTGGCGGAGGTGGGGGTTGCGGCATAGACTGCGGCGGCATAGGCTGTGGGGGCTGCTGTTGTTGCTGTTGCTGTTGCTGCTGTTGTTGTTGTTGCTGTTGCTGTTGCTGTTGCTGTTGCTGTTGCTGCTGCTGCTGCTGCTGCTGCTGCTGCTGCTGCTGCAGAGGGAGCTGCAGAGGCTGCTGCTGCTGCTGCTGCTGCGGTGGTGGCGGATGAGCCCCGTAATGGCCTGGTGGAGAAGGCCCTCGTCGGAGGGGCTCAGGAGGTGCACCTCTGTTCCCATCCAGGTATGGCCGCATCTGTTGTTGTTGTTGTTGCTGTTGCTGCTGCTGCTGTTGGTCGTGCCGGGGACTAGGCTGGCGCGCCAGGTTCTGCATTGGGCCTGGTCCGCTGGGTCCGCCCGGACCACGGAGAGGCTCCCGGTCGACAGCATACGGATTGGGAGGATGTGGAGGCAAGTTCAGGTCCGCTATTCTCTGGCCTGACCCCTCGGGGCCTCTCCCCCATGTCTGAGGCGCGTTGCCGGGGCCCTGAGAGCCATTCAGCAACGGCTGCTGGGGTTGTGGGGCTGCCGTTGGCCCGGACCCCGCCCACTGGGGACCCGGAGGGCCAACCGCACCCGACGCTTGGTACGTCGACGGGTGAACGTCGGTGGGAGCGGGCACCTGCCCGGGCGGGATGCCATTGACCTGACCGTTACGCAGCAGCTGAAGGCGGTTTTTGATATGGGGATTGCTGGGATCCAGCTCCGACGCCCTTTGGTACGCATCCAACGCGTCCTGAGTCTGGTTGTTACAGGACTCATACTAGCGAGCACAGTGCCATGTCAGCCACGCATGCATGCAAATCATACGGATAAGAATGCAACGGGGATTGCAACGTACCAGAGTTCCCAAATCATACCAGACCTCGGAGATGAATGGATTGAGGCGGATGGCGCGCGAGTAGGCATCCAATGCATCTCTATACTGGTTGATCTGGTAATACAGCACTCCTATTGAGCACCAGAAGGTGGGGTTGCGCCCATCCCGGTAGACAGCCTGCTGGTATGCCTCGTATGCTTTTGGGTATTTCTGCTGCGTCATGTAACACCGGCCCAGGAGATACCAACTTTGGGCATCGTTGTTGTCTGCATACAATGTCAGCCGTGTATCGCGGTGGTCGTGTGTACGCACAGGGAAGCCGAGAACACATACCGGCGGCGACAGACTTCTCCAGGTACTCGATCGCCTTCTCCTGCATGCTGTACGCGCTGCTCTGGTTGTGATGCAGCCATCCAAGCTGCTGGAGAACCTTGGCATGGTTGGCGTCCCGTTCCAAGACGCGCATGTACGCAACCTTGGCGCTGTCAAGCTGTACGATCCAAAACAGTCAGCGGCTGGCTCGAGCAAGATGATTGTGCCAAGGCCGTGCGATTCTTACATCTTTCTGCTGTTCGTGAACATGGCCTATCTGGAACCAGATGTCCTCCTCGGTAAGAGGGACAGGTGGCGCGCTGACGATGTATTTGAAGCACTATTTTCTGGTTAGCACCACAACAAACAACCATCGATAGCAAGCTGGACGGTGTGGGAAGAATCGAGCGAGAGGCATACATCGAGTGACTGCTGGTACTTTTGCTGCTGTTTGTAGATGATTCCGAGACGAAAATAGATTTCGTGGGCCTTGTCAAATTCGGGTTGCATCTTCATGACCTGGGAGAAGGCCTCCTCGGCGTGTTCCAGGGAGCCATAGCGGTCGTAGAGGATGCCGATGCCATACCAGAGGCGTGGTTCCTGGACGGTGCGACACTGAGTCCTTAGTACACTAAGAGAAAAATGGCGGGTGGAGATCAGAAGACGTACCTTGGGGTCGCGCAGGTGCAGGAGCGCAGACTGGTATGAGTTGTAGGCCTGTTGCAGGTCGTCCATCATCAGATAGCAGTGGCCTGTGCCGCGACGGTCGTGTCAGCCTGGTGCGGGAGCTGAAAACAGGTCGCAAGGGATGGAGAAAGAGACTCGCAAAGGATGGGGAAAAGAGACTTACCAAGGCTTGCCCATGCCTCTCCATTTGTACCGTCCAGCTTCAGGATGGTGTTCAAGTATTCGGTGGCCTTGGGGAACTCTTCGCGAGTTCGGAGCAGCAGACTCATGGCATACATGGCGGCGATGGAGTTCGGGTTTGCCCTGAGCGCGTTGTCATACGCGAACTGGGCCTCTTCCTGGTTTCCGACGAGCTCAGCGAGCGATCCTAAAGGCAAATCATAGCGAGTTAGCAGCGAGTTCAGCGGGGGCGCCGGCTATGCGCGGAAGCGGACAAGACGAATAGTGTCTCAAAGACGCACCGATCTGAGTCCAGGCGAGCTCGTTCGCGCCCATGAGGGCCGAGCGCGCCCACTGAATGCCCTGGGGTCCCTGGGCGCCGGGAGGATGTCCTGGAGGGCCGGGCGGGCCGTGATGCAGCTGCATCGCCAGCTGCGGCGATGTGTGCTGGGCCATAGCGAGTGCGAGACCAAGACCAGAGGGTGGTGAATGTTTATGCTATGTGTGTGGCGTGGGTGAGGGGCGGTGTGGGAAGAAGATATTGCCAGCAGATGGGAAGAAAAGGCCGAGTCAAAGTTGGCGGAGCCCTTGCAGGGAGCTTCGAGGAGACAAATGTGCAGAGACACAGGAGTCCTAGCTGACGACCTTGCCTTTACCGTTCACCGTCGCGACTTGGAGAGGGTGGGGTGTTACGAGAAGGCAGGCAACAGGACAAAAGTGAAAAGTGCCGAGGTAGAGAAGTCGAGAGGTCGAGAGGCAGAGAGGCAGAGAGGTAGAGGTAGAGGTGAAAAGAGCCAGGAGAAATCAATGTCGAAATGAAGAATTATGGAGCAAACCCAGCTTTATATGGCCGCGGATGTGTGGCCTGCCCTGCGATAATAATGGCTGGGTGGCCGGAGAGGGGGGGGGATTCCGGGAGAGTAAGAAATTCCGGGAAAGTGAAAAAACGGCGGTTAAACTAAAGTTGTATCTTCATGAAATAGGAAAGGCACAAGCTGAGAGCAGTGTTGGAACGGGAAACGGCAAGGCGTCAGCACGAGCGTTCTTTTTTAGTGCATGCCCAAAGCCGCGAGACTGCCAGCCCGAATGATGGCGATGGCGGTGGCAATGGTGATGGTGATGGCGATGTCGATGGCAATGGCGATGGCGACAGCGATGGCAATGGCTGGGACTATTTGATGTGTGCCGCTGGCGAGGATGACAAGCGGTGACGATGACAAGCGGGAGCGAGGATAAGGAGGAGGAGGAGGAGATGGAGATGGAGATGGAGATGGAGATGGAAATGGAGATGGAGATGGAGATAGTTGAGAGTGGTTTGGTTCATTCAGTCGGAAGTTTGCAGAGAGAAAGTGGAAGGAGCAAGGAGCGCCAGGAGGAAGGAGGAGGAAAATCCCAAAAGGGGGAAGGAACGAAGGGTGCCGGGGCGAGGATTTAATGGAACAAGGGACTGCCCAAGCAAAAGATCAGTTTCGAAGGCATCCAACCATGGAAAAGCCAAACTCCCCTAACCCATCTCTCAGCAAGGTACGTACCCTCGTAAGTTTAGATTTCTGTCTGGCAGGGACCCGGCATCCGCCTGCACCACCTCCGCTGCTGGCAAAGTGGCACAGGGTACGTACCAGACCTGCCGGCTAGCTTGCGAGCCCCATCCCGCCATCCGCCATCCGCCATCCATCTCGAAAGCCCGGGCCCGACCAGTCCCCAAGCCCACCCTTGTCTTGGCAGTCTAGCTCGAGCGCGTGTGTGTGGCTCGTGTGTGTGCAGGCTGCGTGACCGGTGCGACCTCAGGCTGCTAGTCACATCAGGTACCAGATACATGCCAGGGACGGCGTGTGACCTTTTTATTTTCCCTCCAAGTGATGGGGCATACAGAAAAGCAGGGACCGAGTCCAGGGAGAAAGAGAATTAGGGGTTTCTTTCTTTTTTTTTGTTATTTTTTTTCCTCGTTTTTTTTTCTCGTTTTTTCTCGGTTTTTCTTCTTTTTTTTTATCCTTACTCTACTTTTTTCTTCTCGTTTTTCTCATTTTCGCTCTCTCTTTCTCTCTCTTTAACTCTCCCTTTTCTTACTCCCTTTTATTTTTAAAAATACAGACGCAAAAAGACGCAGGTTGATGCACAAGATGCACGATATGCAAATAATGTGTTGGGATCGATCCATCCGAAGCTAAAAACCTAACGGGACGAGTGAGACCCAGTCCGGCTCCCATCAGCCATCATCAGCCATGGTCAGCCATCACCCTCCACCATCATCCAACACTCATCGGGCCATCCCACAACCAAGACAAAAAGGGTGCCTTTCTTGTCCCCTCCTGAATTTTTTTTCCTCTTTCCATATACTAGTTCCTTGCAGAGGCGAACGGTTTGAGACCTAAGGGAAGCTTGCCCAACGGCGACTCCATCTATGGCACCATAACATCAGGAGGCACGGACAATGCAGACTTCTAACACATCCATCCGTCCATGGCGGATGAGCGCCGGCTGAACACTACATGACACGCCAACGGCGCCGGCTAGCCGGAATACAAATACTGAATCACTTCTTCATCGGCTGGGCTGACAGGCGGGCGGGCGCTGCTCACGCTCTCACGCCGCCGTGCCCGCTTTCGTCGTCATGTCATATTGGACTAGTGCTCGATATGCACCAAAAAGACATAACCGAAACTAGATGTTGCTCCTCATGACGCCTTGCCACTGGGCGGTGGAGTTCCATGTCACCATCGACAAGCATTGCAAGTCGGGGCGTGGGCGTTTAGCGTTTCGGGAAATGGGGGTCCCGCTTGTCCAGTTGAAGCACCGCGTACCATCATCCGGTTCCAGTTCCGTGCCAGTCCGAAGAGGAGGGGGCCAAAGGACTTTTTAAAAAGGGTACGAAAGAAAATTTAACTTTTGCCATAAGCCCATCCCCATCCCTCGCACAAGCAAGGCACGTTTCCAGCCCAGTCGGCATGGAGTCCACGTCGGCACAGCCTGCAGCAGGGGGAAGGGGGGATGGGGAGGGGGGGGGGGGGGAAGAGGGGGGGGGGGGCGGGGGCGGGAATAAATAAATCATCCATCAAAAAACAAAACAGGCCCCCCG
>WXYE02268137.1:0-15244 GCA_011319275.2 Echinosphaeria canescens | reverse complement strand
GCTTAAAAAAGTAATTACGACTTATGATATTACCTTTAATAAAACGCTCTTCTACAATTACTAAAACAAAAAACTTATTATCGAACTCTATTTAATAAAAAACCTATACTCTTTAATGACTAAAAGAAAGACCCTATTGTCCTTAACCTTAAAAGCGCCTTTATATTAACCAAAGAAAAAAAATTTAACAAAGATTATATTATATTAACCTTATATACTCTAAATCATAAAAACAAGCCTATTAATCTTATTAATATTATTAATAACCCCCTAATATAGAAAACAAGGGATACGCCGTTTAAAATAAAAAGCTTAAAAATAAGCATACCTATAGAAAAAACTATAGCTCTAAAAACAAATTATTAGATATAAAATAATACAACCTCTTCCTTTAAATAGAACTAAAATCCAGATATTAAAACTTTAAAAAAGAAATCAAATATATAAAACAATAATCAAGCCAACAATAATCTATATATTAATAAAAACAATAAACCTATTTACTAAGATATATATCTAATTTAAAAAAAAAACAAAAAATACAAACTATAACTAATAAGATTATACACCCTATTACTAACGCTAAATCTGAAGTCTTTAAACACTAAAGCATAAGGTCCTCGCTATACAATACCTTAATTAAATAACAAAAATAACAACTCCAAAGCCTCCGAATCCTTAAAGAGCTTAAAAAATAATGAAAATACTATCCGCAAACCTTTAACAGCCCAAAACTCGCCAATTCAGCCGCCTAAATAGCCCTCTCCCGTCTAATTAAACCAAAGAAAACCTTTAATAATAATAACTCAACTATAGCAGAACATAAAATAGATAACTTAATTATTTTAATATAACTCACGATATCGCCAAAACTATACTTAAAGATCTAAAAGCTTATAAAGCAATAAAAGTAATAGAAATAGAGAAAATATAAGAGCCTATATAACCAAAAGTATTCGGTTTATACCAAATACCTAGCTAATAAAACTCGCCGATTATAAAAACAAAAAAATATATTCCAAACATTCCTACCTAATCAATAAGTAATAAAAATAGAAGTCAACTTCAAATACTATACACTTCATTTAATCTTTATTACTTCAATATAACAACGGCATCAACATTATAGCACAATACCAAATATTCTACATATATATATTTACAAAAACTACTTTGTTTCAATTCTTAAATACCATATAAATCTCAACAACTATACTATAAACTCGGAATTCAAAGCTATATATATTAAAGAAATCGAAAAATTATAGAAAAAAAAGATATAACACAAAGTCAACGTCGCCATATTTAGAAACTAAAGGCTGATATTATTAAAATAAAGCTTTAACTATAAATTTAATACAGCTAAATATTTAGATTATTATAAAGCGCGAATCTATATATATAACAATATCTAAAAAAACAACCTCTTTAAACTTAATATATACTACTATATTTATTATTAAAACATTTAAATTTATTATAGCCTTATATATATATCTCGACTTAAAATATAAATAATTTAATATTATAAATACCTTTTTAAACACTAAACTCAAAGAAAATACTAATATTAATAATTAACTTTTAAATAACTTATAAAAATTAAGTATGAATATAACTTTAAACCAAACGCTTTATTATCTAAAGAAATTACCTATACTATAATATAAAGAATTCAGTTATATACTTTATCATCTAAAACTTATACCCTTACTAAAAAAAACTATACCTCTTCTTAAATTCTAACTCTATAATATTTATCTTCTTCTATATAAACAATATACCTATAGTATATTATAAAAAAAACAAAGCAATAACAAATAAAATCATAAACAAGATCTTTAATAAATATAAAACAAAAAGAAAATGACAACATTTAATAATTCCTATATAGATAAATTATTTATAACAAAAACAAATATACAATTCAACTTATATATAACTTATATATGAAGAAAAAATAAAAAAAATATAACCTTAACCAATCTTTAAAACTTCCTTTAATACCAGTCCTATACCTGAAACTAAAACTATACTAAAAACAAACATCGGCAGCTTAAATGAAAATATTTTAAAAACATATTAAATTATTCTATATATTATAATTATAATATACCCCAATATTATACAAATAACCGCCTACTTCTCTTATTTTTTAACAAACCCTTCGCCGGCATACTACACTACTATAAACTAAATCATTTTTTACCTTTAAAATACTTATACCTTCTCAATTAAATAGAGAAAAAAACATTCAAAAATATAATACCTATTCCTAAATAATAACAATATATTACTTATAATAACTTTAAATATAAACTTTACTAACAACATCTAAATATAACAATCCTCCTAAAACTACCTTTTTATACTCTTTAAAGAACCTATTATTTAAAAAGCATTTTAATAAACAACAATAATGACTTTAATTATAAAAATAAAGCTCTTTACTTTAAAAATAACTATAAAAAAATCTATCACTTTGATATATCTTTTTATGATATTGAACTTAACCTTAATATACCTATATATATTCTTTATAACAACCTTTAAACTATATACTTAATTATAAAAATATATAAGACAAAAATTAATACTAAGCTTCGGCACATAAATATCTAAAATATATTATTAAAATAATAATTTAAAAAAAAGTCTTTCGAAATTATATACCTTAAAACAAATAAAATACTAATAAATAACTTTATAAAAACACTATTATAACCTTAATTCGAACATTTTCAAACGCTTTAAACCTTTAAAATATATCAGATAAAATCAAATTATCTGATATTTTTATTATACTGGCTAAAAATTTAAATAAAAGAAAGAAAAAAAATTAAAGCTTAAAATATAACTATAGGATTTATATATACTATAAAAGCATTCGACCTAATCCTTTCTATACTCGATATATATATCTATATTATCTTCTACTACAAAGTTAAAATACTATATATTTAAACACTTAGTTTTTGAAAATAAAAGCTTTTCCTATTAAACTAATAATATATCTTTTCTACAATTAAAGCAATAACATTTAACTCTACTATTATTACCACTAATTCTACATTTAAAATATTATCATATAGATCTCCTTCTACTACATACTTACTCCTACTAAATATGTTATCTTTCCGACACTTAAATATAAAAAAAAATATTATCTAAGATAATATACTTATATAAAAAAAAAACTAGACGTTTTCAATTATATTATTATCATTAATTTCGACTATTAACAACTTGATTTAAGAAACTAATTAAATATAAAAGACAAGCCGGCAAAAAAAATACAATAACACTCAAAAATTAATAATACCAACTAAAATAAAGCCTAAGCAATATAAACTATAAACTAAAAAAAACAAACAACCAGGCATACTATCAGCACGAAAAACAATATAATAAACATAATAATCCAGTATATCCTTAGAAATACTAATAAACTCGAGATTTATAAAAAACTTAATTATAATATATATATACTAGATCTCCTAAAAATAAAATAAAAACGTCTAATATTAATAAATAGCTACCAAATTAAATACACTAAAACTAAAATTCAAATAACTTTATTACTAACGTCTTACTACCCTTCTTTTAATTAGCATTCTACTACTATATAAAAACCTCAAAAAATACTAAATAATCAAAGGGCTATATTAATATTAACATTTTAAATAATAATAAAAGCTTAAAAATAATCTACTAGCCCTTGTAATTATAACAATTGAAAGCATAATACTCGTACCTATTAAAAACAATACCGTATAAACCAAAAATATTAAAGTAATAAGTAAAGTACTTATTTTTATCTATATTATTTATAAAGCTAAAATGTATATATTAGAAATAAAAAGTTAGTATATTATAAACTAAAACTCACAATTCGCCACGCTTTAAAAGAGTACGGCTAAAAGTCGGCGTAAGCATCGGCAACTTATTTAAAAATGTTTTTTAACTAGTCCTATCAGGCAAAATTAATATATTATCAAAAACATTTTTAGAACGCCCTTTTATAACAAGTTTCTTTTATCTTTTTAATAACTTAAATTAAAATAATTTTTATACCTTTTTTTACTGCTTTTTAGTTTTAATACTTATAACTATTTTAATTAATATATCGGCTTTTAAGATCTTAAAAACTAACGTATTATGTATATCTTTTATCTTTATAACTATATCCTCTCTTTCTTTCTTATCCCTAACAGCTTTTTATATTATATATATACCCTTTTTAACTACTTAATTTACCTTTTGTTATATAATAATAATAATAATATACTTTAATAATCAAAAAAAATAAACTTTAATAATTATAACGGGAATATTATATTGAACCGGTATAATAATATTAATAACTAGATTAATAAAAAAAAATAATCAAAAGCATACCAAATATATAAAATAAGCCGGCTCTAATAATGAAAATGAAAACTAATTAAAAATATAACATATAAAAAGTTAAAAAAAAAAGCTTATTAATAAAAAAAATATATCTTTAAATAAACACTTAAAACATTTTAAGTAAACTTTCTATTATTTATTAGTATTATTAACTACTTTTAAATAAGTAAAGGTAAATAAACATTGCTATTATTTATCTTAAACAAATAATTTAATTATTATACCTTTTATTTCTTGAAAATCTATTTATTAAATACTTTAAACACCTACTTCAAACTATTATTTTTTATCTAATTATTTATTTTTATTTATTCTTTCTATTATTTTTAGATCTATAAAAAAGCTCCTTTTATATATACAAAAAAAGGCATTTTAACCTTTTTAAAATACAATAAGATAAAGAGTATATCACACAAATTCAATACTTCCTATTATTTTAATATTATAGTTTTATTCCATCGCTATACTCTTAATTACCCCACTTTTTCTTCATTATTATCTTATCTATAAGATACTTAGGCAACTAAAGTTATTACCCTAGCTAAACACTTAAAATAATTTTAATCCAAGCATTGAATAATATATCAGACTTTAAATTATTAGATCCAAATACAAAACAGAATATTTTAAACTTCAAAATCTTAAATCCTTAAATCCAAAATACCGAGCAATATACTCTCTTTATATTTAATTACTCGCCCTCTCCTTAAATAATAAGGAAAAAGCAAAGCAACACAATTCTATCTCTTTAACTATAAATACAGTTGCCTCCATTTAAACCGTCTTCTAACATATTCTTTCATACTTTTTTATTAAATGTAATAAATATCGGGTTTTTTCGTTAATTCTATGAAATTTATAGTAATCGATATAAAACCGGAGCCCCTTTTTATTTAATTTCGGTATAAAAAGTATTAAAGCAATAAATAACGTTTTATTGAATTTAATAAAGCGTTTTTTAAGGTTTTTTATTAAGTATTTTTTTATTACTTTAAATTCTAATAAGCTATATTTATATAATAGGTTTTAGCCTAAATCTTTTAGTTTTTCTTTTAATAATAATTTAATTACAAAGTCGGTATTTATATTTAAAGGCTTTTAATCTAAATTAACTTTATTAAAAATGTTAAAAAGGTTATAGTATTTTTTAAGGATAATATCATAGGCTTTATTATATAGTTTTATATTATTATACGTTAGTTATAAGTTTATTTTCGTTTGAATTAAACCGTTAATTATATTAATATTTATTATTTAACGATTTTAACTATTTTTATCGATTTCTACAAATTCTAATATAAAGGCGGGTATCTATAATTTAATATATTTAACTAAAGTATTATTTTTATTATAGAGGTTTTTTTTTTAAATATCTGTTAAGGATATTAATATTAATCGAAAGCTTTATTTTTTCGATTTATTTTTTTTTTTGAATTAAAAGTTTTTAAAGGGGCCTTTTCGGTTTAAAAAGAAGTTCCTGTTTAAGATAGATATAAAATTGTTTTTTCTTTTAAAAATAAAGCATCGGTTATATATATTAATAAATACGTCGTTCTTTTTTAATTATTTCTTTCCGATAACCGCTTTATATAGTATATTAAAGACGAATATTGATTAGTTTTTAAACGTTTTATTTTAAATAAAAAGATTTATCCGAATCGTTTATTTTGTTTATTATTAGCCTTTTTTATTATAACTAACGATAATAATAATGTCGAAATCCTTCATTTGATAAATATTTAAACGCTTTATAAGTCGGTCTATTATATTAATATTAATAAAAAAAATACCTATTAGTTTTTATATTTAATAATATCTCAATAAGATATATTATTTTATAATTATTAAATATTACCTGTATTTTTAATAGACCGCCTGTAATTAATAAATTTATAAATCTTATTTTTTTACTCGCTTTGTTTTACTTTAAAGTTTTTAAAAGGATTATAATATTATCTAAAGTAATTAATTTTCCGAATCAGCAGCGTTTTCTATTTAATTATTTTTATTATTTTTTGTAAGTTTCCTTTAATACACCTAGATTATTATAAACATAGCCTTCATTAACTAGCTCTCGCTATTCTTTTAATAATATATGTATTAGGTAATGATATAGTCGGGCGTTTTATAAACGAAGTACCGCCGTTTTTAAAAAGGGTATTTTTTTAACTTTTCCGGGAAATATTTTATTTTAAAGCATAATATATAATAATTAAATTATTTTATAATAATAATATCAGTTTTTTTTCAAACTAGTTTTTTTTTAATTATTAGATAGCTTTTTATATTTGCTAGTTAATTATATAAAATTATTTTTAAAATAAAGGTATTTAGTTTTAGGCTTTATCTTCAACGCTTTATAATTATTATGTCTTTTATAAGCTTAATTGAAATTATAATATTCTTATTTAAATGTTATAATAATACTTTTATTTTTATTTAATTTTTATTTTTTTGAAGTGAAAAAGAACTTTGTACGAAGCTCTAAATTAAAAATCTAATCTCTATCTAAACAAAAGGTACGTCCCTACAATACCGGCTTTTAAGCTTAAATTTATTCGAAACGATTTGATCTATATAATTGATAGCGCCGTCGCCGATTGTTAAAGAGTTAGCGTTAACGTCTTTAATAACTTTTATTATGTTAATTTATAATATTATTTTATTATATCAATAAAGCTATAAGTTGTTAGCTATTTAACTGTTTAATTTAATTTTAATATAAATGTCATATATTTGGTTATTAATAAAATAATCTATATTTATTTTGAATTTATTTTGAATTTACCGGTATTAAGCTTTAAAAATAATTATGTTTTTTTTTAATTTAATTATAAAAAATAAAAAGGTCTACTATTTTATTTCAATGTTTATCGGTATATATAATACTCATAAATAATAAAATATTATAATAATAATTATAAATTAAATCGGCAATTATTTTATTTAAGTCGGCGATTGTTTTATTTATTTCTATTCATTTAATAATAAACTCATTATTTTCCTTACCTTAGCATATATACTTACCAATTGATTTATTTAACTATTCTTTATCGTTAAGTCTCGGTTTTATATTTACCTACTCTATTATATCAATCAAATAAGCGGTTTATTTAAAGCTAAACATTATATATATTATTAACATTTTTATTAATTTAATATAGTTTTTTATTTTATTCTTTTAAAGTAAAAAAGAACTTCGTATAAAGCTCCAAGTGAAAAATCTAATCTCTATCTAAACGAAAGGTACGTCCCTATAATACCGGCTTCTAGACCTAATTCTATTTGAAACGATTTTATCGATATAATAGATAATACCGTTACCGATCGTTAAAAAATTAGCTCTAATATCTTTAATAATCTTTTTTTAATTATATAAATAATTTTAGAAACTAATTAGTTAATTATAAATTCCTTTAATTATAAATATAAGAGGTCCTTTAATTTTATAAGTTAGTTCTTTATTCTATTATTTTCAAACTTTTTATTATAATCTGTATTTATAAAAAAAAAATCTATAACTAAAACTATTAATATTATTATTATAATTATTATAAACTACGAGCTTCTTTTGATAAATACTTATCTAAAGGTATACCTTTAGCTACCGGATTTAACTTATATTATATAGCCGACTTTGAAGGTAAAGACTTTTTAACCGAACCTAGCTAATTCGATATAGCTAAGAGGGCTATTATAAACGGCTCTTCAAACAAATATATCATCGGAACTATTATTAACTGGACGATTACAATTAGCTTAATAAAACCGAGCTTTAAAGATATTATAAAAGAGAAGGAGATAATATTAATAACCCTTTTAGTAAAGGCATTTATAAGGGCATTATTAAAAGAAGACCGAGCATTTCTAAATAAAGCTTAAGCGTTAAGATAACTGAAAACATAAAAGATTAAAAAGACCTTATAAAAAGTATTAGGATTTAAACTATTAGCTTAAAAGCTAAATACCGGCATCACTTAGCCGGTATTACTCGGCCAATATTATTCAGCCGGTATTACTCGGCTAGCATCGCTTAGTTAGCAAAGATTTCGGAAATAACCGGAAATAGTCGGAGCTAGCTAACTAGCTAAATAATATAATTAACAAAAGCCATATGTAAAAATTAGATTAACGATATAAATAGCAATAAGATAAGCAGCAATAACGTTATATTATATAGGCTTATAAAGCTTAGTTAATAATTATATAACTTAATATAATATAATTTATATAAACTAATAAGCTAATTTATAAAGTTAAGTCGAATTATATTAAATATATAGCCTATAAATAAATTTAACGACTCCTTAAATCGGAAATATATCTATAAGCTATACACTTAATATAATTCGATTTCACTTTATAGATTAAACAACTAATTTATACAAATTAAATGACATTGATAATTATTAACTAAGCTTTTATTTTTTTGTTTTTTAAAGTTAAAAAGAACTTCGTATAAAGCTCTAAATCAAGAATCTAATCTCTATCTAAACAAAAGGTACATCCCTACGACACTAGCCTTCAAACCTAAATCTATTCGAGGCAATTTAATTTATATAATAGATAGGGCTGTCGCCGATCGTTAAAGAATTAACTCTAATATGTTTAATAATATATCTTTAATAATCTTTATTTAACTATAAATTCTTTTAGCTAAAATATACAAAGTACTTTAACTTTATAAGCTAGTTATTTCCTTTATTTAAGCTATTTATTATAAACTTTATCTATAAAAAAAAACTATAACTAAAACTATTATTATTATTATTATTATAAAATATTAGTTAATACTTTTTATCATAAGTATTTATTTAAAAGTATATTTTTAGCCGCTAAGTTTAACTCGTATTATCTAGCCGACTTTAAGATAAAGACTTTTTAATTAAATTTAACCGATTCGATATAATTAAAGGGCTATTATAAATCGCTCTTTAAATAAATATATAATTACAATTATTATTAGCCGGGCGATTATAATTAGCTTAATAGAATTAAACTTTAAAGATATTCTAAGGCGGGAAGAAATAATATTCATAACCCTTTTAGCGAGGGCATTTACGGGGGCATTATCGGAAGAGGACCGGGCATTTTTATATAAGGCTTAAGCGTTAGGATTAGCTGAAAATATTAAAGACTAGAGAAACTTTATAAAGAATATTAGGATTTAAGTTATTATTAGCTTAGAAGCTAGATACCGGTATTGTTTGGCCGGTATTATTTGGCCCGTATTATTCGGTTAATAAATATTATAGTTAATCTAGAGTATTAAAAGATAGTAGGGCGGATTAGATGGAGGTTTCGGAGATAACCGGAGATGGTCGGAGCTGGTTAGCTAGGGAGGTTAGATTAGCGATATGGGTAGCTGAAGGCGATAGGATAGGCGGCGGCAACGCTATATTATATAGGGTTATAAAGTTTAGTGAATAATTATAAATGCAATTTGATTTGTATGAATTGGTTATTTAATCTATAAAGTTAAGTCGAATTATATTAAATATATAGCTTGTAGATATATTTAACGATTGCTTAAGTCGATTAAGTTTTGTAAGCTTATATAATATAGCGTTGTTGTTGTTCATCCTATTATATTTTTCTTCTTTCTATTTGGTTTCGATCTTTTTTAATAATAGCTGACTTATAAAACCTCGTAGCTAATTAATTAGCTCCGACTATTTTATATTATCTTTGAAACTTCCGTTTAATTTACTTTATTATCTTTTAATATTTTCAATTAACTATAATGTTTACCGATTAAACGATGCCGGTTAAGTAATATTAATATCTAGTTTTTGAACTAATAGCAGCTTAAATTTAAATGCTTTGTCGAAAATGTTATTATACTTTTATCTCTTTAGCTATTAATAACGCTTAGGCTTTATTTATAAAAGCCCGGTTTTCTTTTAATAATATCTTTCTTAATATCTTTATTAGAAAAGCAATAACTCGATTTCTTTATATTTCGTAATATCTTTAAAATTCGGCTATAATCAGCCGATTATAATTACTTAACTAATAATAATTCCGAGCATATATTTATTAAAAAAGTTATTTATCATAATCCTTTTAATTGTATCGAATTAGTTAAGCTTCATCGAAAAGTCTTTACCGTTAAAATCAACAGCATAATACAAATTAAATTTAATAACAAAAGGTATACCTTTAAATAAATATTCATAAGAAATTGATATTTTATAATTATAATAATAATAATAATAGTAGTTTTAGTTATAGATTTTTCTTTTTTATGAATAAAGTTTATTTTTTTATTTTTTAAAGGAAAAAGAACTTGATATAAAGCTCCAAATGAAAAATCTAATCTCTATCTAAACAAAGGTACGTCCCTATAATACCGGCCTTTAGACCTAAGTTTATTAGAGGCGATTTGATTTATGTAATAGATAGTGCTGTGGCTGATTGTTAAAGAGTTAGCTTTAATGTCTTTAATGATCTTTATTTAGATAAGTGATTTTATAAATGAGCTATAAATTCTTTTAATTATAAATATAAGAAGTCTTTTTGCTTTATAAGCTAGTTAATTTGTTTCTTATAAATTTTTATTTTTAAGCTATTTATTAGAAGCCTTATCTATAAATAAAAAATCTATAACTAAAACTACCGCTATTATTATTATTATTATATAAAGTTCATAATAAATAATTTAAAATAAAATCAAAAATTAATATATAAAACTAAAAGACCTTTTATAATTATAATTAAAAGAATCTATAATTAATTTAATAAAAATTGTTAAAGACATTAAAACTAACTGTTTAATAATCGGCGACGGCGCTATCTATATAAATTAAATCGCTTTAAAGAAACCTAAGTTTAGAGGCTAGTATTATAAGGATTTACTTTTTGATTCAATAAAAATTGGATTTTTTACTTAAAGCTTTATACGAAGTTCTTTTTACTTTAAAAAAAACATAAAAATACCGATGATATACTTTGAAAACTTTATTTTTATTATATAAAACTCGGGTTTTTTTTAAATCTATTTAAAGCCTTGCCTTCAAAAAATATTAAAGTATTATCTTTATATATTAAACGTATTCTTTCTTATATTCGGAAAAAATAAAGATATCGTCGAAATATATATTATAAAACTCATTTAAATGGTTCATTAATATATTGTTGAAATATAATAAGCCTGTATATTAGTTTAAACGGTATTTTTGATTTTTATAAGCAATAGAATACATTCGGAAAATTATTAAGATTTATAAATCTAATATTATTTAAAGCCTATAAAAAACTTAATAAACTTTTAACATTATAAAGACTTTAACCCGACTCAAACAGTTATTCAATGTATCTATAAGTTATATATTTAATATAATTCGACTTAATTTTATAGATAAAATAATTAGTTCGTACGAACTAAATTATATTGTTATACGATTATTAATTAAGGTCTATAAGCTTATATAATATAGCGTTGCCGCCGCCTATCCTTTAGCTAGCTAGCTCCGATTATTTTATATTATTTCCGAAATATATCTCCGTTTCATCCGTCCTATTATCTTCTAATATTCTAGATACCGCCCCTCCTCTTAAAGCCGAGCTAACTATAATATTTATTAACCGAGCGATATTAGCCGAGCGATACTAGTATCTAGCTTCTAGGCTTTAAATCCCGATATTTTCTATAAGATCTTTTTAGTTTTTTATGTTTTCGGTTAATCCTAATACTTAAGCTTTATATAAAAATGCCCGGTCTTTCTCTAATAATACCCATAGAAATCCTTTCGTTAAAAAGGTTATTTACATTATCTTTTTCTCTTTTATAATAATAATAATAATGATAGTAAGAATAGTTTTAATTATAGATTTTTTTTTTTATAAATAAAGCGTATAATAAATAATTTAAAATAAAAGAAATAACTAACTTATAAAATTAAAAGACTTTTTGTATTTATAATTAAAAGGATTTATAACTAATTAAATAAAGATTATTAAAGACGTATAAGCTAATTTTTTAACGATCAGTAATAACGTTATTTATTATATAAATGAAATCGTTTCGAATAGACTTAAGTCTAGAGGCCGGTGTCGTAGGGACGTACCTGTCGTTTAGATAGAGATTAGATTTTTGACTTGGGGCTTCGTACGAAGTTCTTTCTCACTTCAAAAAAAAAAAAAATAAAAATAAAAAATAAAGACTTTAATAATCCCGATTTTTAATAATATTTTGTTATAAAACGTAGGAAATATTCATGTTTTTCGTTCATTCCGTGAAACTTATGACAATTAATATAAAACTACAGCTTTTTTTTATTCGGCTTTAATATAAAGAATGTTAAAACTCTAAATCATATTTTATTTAGTTTAATAACACGGGTTTTAAGGTTTTTTATTAAGTATTTTTTTATTACTTTCAACTTTTATAAGTTATGTTTATATAATAAGTTCTAACCTAAGTTTTCTAGCATTTGTTTTCATAGTAATTTAATTACGAAATCGATCTTAATATTTAAAAGCTTTTAATTTAAAATAACCTTATTAAAAATATCAAAGAAATGATAATATTTCTTAAAGACTATATTATAAGCTTTATTAAATTACTTTAAATTATCGTATATTAATTATAGCTTCGTCTATATTTTAATTAAACTATCGATTATATTAATATTTATTATTAACGATTTTTATTATTTTTATTAATTTCTATAAATTTGAATAAAAAAGTATATATCTATAGTTTAATATATTTAACTAAAACGTTTTTCTTATTATTTTTGTTGTTTTCTTTTATTATATTTTTTTTTGAAATGAAAAAGAACTTCGTGTAAAGCTCTAAGTGAAATATCTAAATAGGTATGTAATCGAAAGGTACGTCCCTATAATACCGGCCTTAAAACTTAAGTATATTCGAGGCGATTTTATTTATGTAATGAATAGCGCCGTCGCCGATTGTTAATGAATTAGCTTTAATGTCTTTAATAATCCTTATTTGATTACTTAGCTATAAATTCTTTTAGTTATAAATATAAGAGGTTTTTGAGGTTTATATAATAGTTATTTTTTTTATTCAAAATTATTTATTATAAGCTTTATCTATAAAAAAAAATCTATAACGAAAACTATTACTTTTATTTTTATTATTATTATCATTATAATTATAAGATATTCGCCTTTTATAAATATTTATTAAAGGGTATACTTTTTATTATTAAGTTTAACTTATATTATATAAAAGACTTTAAAGATATAGCTTTTCGATCAAATTTAGCCGATTTAATATAATTAAAAGGGCTATTATACATAATTCTTTTAATAAGTATATACTTAAAATTATTATTAGCCGGGCAGTTATAATCGGTTTATTATAGCCGAACCTCGGAGATATTACGAGGTATTAGGAAATCGAGCTGATCGCTTTTTTAGCAAGGATGTCGGTAAAGGTGTTATCGGAGGAAGACCGGCTTTTATCGGTAAGGTATAGGCGCCGGTAATAGCTAAAGAGATAAAGATATAGTAGTATTTTATCAAAAGTATTAGGATTAAAGCTTAAACGCTAGATACTGGTATTGCTCGGCTGGTATTATTTAATAGGTAAGTATTCTAATTAGTTTGGAGTGTTAGAAGATAGTAGGGCGGATTGGACGGAGGTTTTGGAGATAACTGGAGATGGTCGGAGCTGGTTAGCTAGACGGAGGTTAAATTGGTGATATAGGTAGCGATAGGATAGGCGGCGGCAATGCTATGTTATATAGGCTTGTAGAGCTTCGTTAATAATGATAAAAGTAATTTATTTTGTGCGAAATAGTTGTTTAATTTATAAAGTTAAGTCGAATTATATTAAATATATAGCTTATAGATATTTTGAACGACTGCCTAAGTCTTTTTATTATATAAAAGTCTTTTTTAAGTATCTATTAAGGGCGTTAGTATCAGTTAAAAGCTTAGTTTCTTTGATCTATATCTTTTTAAAATTAAGAATCTTTAAAAGGGCTTTTTTAGTTTAACAAAAGGGTTTTATTTAAAGGAGGTATAAAATTATTATCTTTTTTAAAAATAAAGCATTAGTTATATATATTAATAAATATATTATTCCTTTTTAATTTGTTTTTTCCGATAAATCTTTTATATAATATATTAGAGATTAATATTTATTAATCTTTAAACGCTTTATTTTAAATAAAAAGATTTATCTAAATCGTTTATTTTATTTATTATCGGCTTTTTTTATTATTTCATTTTTTAAAATAAAAAAGAACTTCGTACGAAGCTCCAAGTCAAAGATCTAACATCTATCTAATCGAAGGTACGTCCCCACGACACCGGCCTTTAGACCTAGGTCTATTCGAAACAATTTAATCTACATAGATAGCGCAGTCGCCTATTATTAAAGAGTTAGCTTTAATGTCCTTAATAATTTTCATCTTTTTTTTATTATAATTAATAATGATAATAATATGAAACTCTTTTATTTTGTAAATATCTAAGTATTTTATAAGTCGGTTTATTATATTATTATTCATAAAAAGGTATTTATTATTTCTTATATCTAATAATATTTTAATAAAATATATCATTCTAAATTTCTTTTTTTTGAAATGAAAAAGAACTTTAAATAAAGCTCTAAATCGAAGATTTAAATAACTATTTAATCAGAAAGCATATCCCTATAATACCGGCTTCTAAACCTAAGTCTATTTAAAGCGATTAAATCTATATAATAGTTAACGCCGTCGCCGATTATTAAAAAATTAGCTCTAACGTCTTTAATAATTTTTATTCAGCTCTATAAATAATTATATAAACTATCTATAAATCCTTTTAGCTATAAATATAAGAAGTCTTTAGTTTTATATATTAGATATATTTT
>WXYE02268032.1:0-15248 GCA_011319275.2 Echinosphaeria canescens | reverse complement strand
TCAGGTAGGACAACTTTTCCGCCGCCACTTCCTCGGCATGGCAGGGACCCATCACGGTGAAATAATCGCTCAGGGGCACTCCAAATTCATTCTCCAGGTATTCGTTCAGCAGCAGGTTGTGTGAGTTGAGGTCGGCGTGGCAGACGCCCAGATCATGAAAGCGCCGGATACAGCGGCCGATCTCGATCCAGGTGAGAATGGACAACGCGCCCTGCGCGAGACATTCCGCAAGCGATCCAACAGTGTTGAGACGCTCCGTAATGATATCGCCTGTGTAGGTCATTCCGTCGTGTTGATAGCGCGCGCCAAGAGGAGCCGGAACCGGCAGTCCCGCGCGATGCAACCTGTAAGTCAGTTGCCACTCCGCGAAAGGCCGCGTCTCCTGCTCGCCCCGCCAGAAGTATTTGTCTCGCGAGAACCGCGCTACGAGGCCACCGCGGTGATAATGCCGCAGCACGAACTGGCGACCACCGGATTTGATGTAGTGGGCGGTGCCACGACCGCGGGCAGTGCGGCGATCGCCGCGAGGAGGCGGCGACCGCGGACGGTCGGTCGCAGACGCGTGCGCGCGGCCACGTCCACGACGCGACCACGAACGACGCGTCGTTCTGCGGGGTGTCCGAAGGCGATGGCGGTCATGGGATCCTCCTGATGGTGGTGAGAGCTTCGCAGCGTGCGTGCCAACACTGTGCCCGCGTACGAAGTTCTCTTCCGAAGCTATCTTCGATGCAATATCATGTCAACAACGAATCCGAGTGCGTATTCCTCGAACACGATCTGCTGGTATTGTCAGATGAAGTCTATGAACGTCTGATTTACGACGGGGCAGTTCATCAAAGTGTGTTGCGCTATCCCGCTCTGGCTGACAGAAGTCTTGCAGTTTTTTCATTTGGTAAAACCTTTCATGCTACGGGGTGGAAGGTTGGTTATGTTGTGGCAAATGAAACACTCACTGCCGAGATCCGAAGGGCGCATCAATTCGTGGTTTTCAGTGTTAATACGCCTGTTCAGCTCGCTTTGGCGGAGTATCTTAAACAGCCTGAGCATTACCTGTCTTTGGGAGCCTTTTACCAGAAGAAGCGTGACTTCTTTCTATCGCAGATAAAGGGCTCGTCGTTAGAGCCAATCGCCAGTTACGGATCTTATTTTCAGCTCTTATGCTATAAGGCAATCTCGAACAAGCCCGATGTTCAGATGGCTGAGGAGATGACCCAGAATCTCAAGCTGGCATCTATTCCCGTTTCCGTCTTTTATCAGGACAAAACGGACAACAGAATACTCCGGTTTTGCTTTGCCAAAAAGGAGGAAACACTAGAGAAAGCGTGCGCCATACTTCGGCAATTGTAATCGCTTCAATCACAATTTTTATCTAGAGAATCTGCTCTTCATTCCGTTACTTTGCGACGGAAACTATGGGGATATGCAGGCCCTCTTTTTCTATTTTATTTTTATTGCATTTTTATCTTTCAGCAGATAGAGAGCTTGGTTCCTAGCTCCTTAGTCAAAATACAAAATCCAGTTGTCCATTCACATGACGCGACCCCACGACACCGGCCTCCACAGACCTAGGTCTATTCGAAGCTAATCTATCTACGTATCTAGAATGACGCCGTCGCCGATGGTCGAAGTTAGCATTCACGCGGTCGACATTTCTTCACTCTACTACAATTATTAAGATATTATTTAAAAAACAAAAAATATTGTGGTGGTTGAACTGTATTCGTTTGTGTCCATGACCTGGGTGTTAACCAAGTTGATGTTCGATGTGGTCGTCGTATAACTGGATGCTGAACTGAGGTAAGCTTTACCGCCGAGATGACGATGGAAACAAACTCCTTTCTCTGGCACTGGGTATAACGACAAGGAATTCGCCGAAGAGTACCTACCTCCACTCCTCCCTCCCTCCTCCTTCGCTCCTTCCCCCCTTCCCCAAACTCACGTTGCACACCCCACCAACAATACAACCATGCCGGCCCCCTCTCCCTTCCCCGAGTTCGTCTACAAGATCACGCCGACGGCCCCGCCAGATCCCATCCCGGCCGCCTATCCGCCCTCGGAGCTGGACCGTGCCGACGGCTTCGTCCATCTGAGCGTCTCCTGGCAGGTTGGTCATTGGCTCTCCCCTCTCTCCCCCCCTCCGTTCCTTCCCCATTACCCATTACCTATTCCTTTGATATCCTTCTTTCGCTCGTCATCGCTACCACCAAGAACCTCATCAACACCATCATGATCATCATCACTCACCATACCACCACCACCACCACCACCCGTCTAGATCCCAACCACGGCCGACCTCATCTTCTCCGACGCAGCCGAGATATACATCATCAAGATCCGCCTCAGCCCCGTTCTCGCCGCCGCCACGCGCTGGCCCGACGACCTGACCGGTTGCGCGCACCTGTATGCCGACTTTGGCGCCGCCGATGTCGAGGACAGCAGGGTCTTCCGCCGGGGGCAGGAGGGGAAAGCGGCCGAGAAGTGGAGCGAGGTGCTGAAAAAGGAAGGGGACGGGTGGTTGGTGCTCTGAGATAAAGGGAAAATATGAACAAATATAGAAAAGAGAAGAAAAGAAAAAGAGCTCGTTGGGCATATTCGTAAAGAGGGGGGGGAGGAGGTACAGATGACATGTAGTGCCGGTCGCAAAATAACCATACAGATCCCAAGGTCTGTGCCGCTCATTTACTAACCTGATTGCACTATTATTACTATATCTTCGAGCGAAGCGAGCTCGGGGGTTTGGGGGGAGCCCCCAGGGAAAAGAAAGTTAAAAGGTCTCTTCGAGCGAAGCGAGGCCGGGGGTCTGGGGGGAACCCCCAGGAAAAGGCCGCTCTACCTTTTACCCTTTTTTTCCCTGGGGGTACCCCCCAGACCCCCGAGCTCGCTTCGCTCGAAGATATTATAGTAATGATATGATCGGGGATCTGCATGTTTATTTGGTGACTGGCACTGTATACTATCGATCTCTTGTCTTGAAGATTACTCCGGTCCATGCGCCGCGAAGGTTAGGCATCCCCTTAACCCTGGACTGCGTCAAGACGCCTCCCTCTCTCCTTTGCCGATGCCTGCCTGTCTGCCCCAGAAGCACTTGGTCGGACAGATTCCGGTTGTAATCATCACGCACAAATACACCAACACCTCACCACACTCCGCCATCTGCCTCTGCCAGCCACAGCCCGGCCAAGTCGTGCGCCAGTCCAAGCCTCAACTGCTGTAGGATGTCCGCCCCCCTAGTCCCCGCCGGCACGCTCGCTCGCCAGTCCCAGCCCCTCTTGGAGGCGGCCGGCGTTCCCTCCGCGCCGCCGCCACCCCCAAACGCGCCCCTATTGGGCCCGATGGACCGGTGAAGCTGGTTAGCCAGCGCCGACGTGCCGGCGAGCGCCTGGTTGCCTCCCCGTTTGCCCCCCAGCAGGTCTGCCGGCGTCCCGCCCTTCAACCCCCCGGGAGCCGACGACAGCACCAGCCCGAGGAACTCGTCGCAATCGCGGTACATGCGCGGCCCGACCGCCTGCAGGTCCTCGATCGACTTCAGCAGCGTGTCAATCTGCTCGAGGGACACGGCCACGTCGGCCGCGATGCCGCCGCCGCCACCGCCGCCGCCGCCATGCACAAACACCAGCGCCTCGCCCAGCAGCGCTAGCAAAAAGTCCGCGCTGACAATGCCGTCGCGCGTGCGGTCTAGCAGGCCTCCGCGGATGTTATCGTCGGAGCTTGCGATCACGCTGATGAGCGCTGTTGCTGCCTGCTGTCGCTGCTGCCTCTGCCGCACCTGTGATGTCCGACCGCCGGCTTGGTGAAGGAAGAGGCTTGGCTTTAAGGGCGCTTGCTGCTTGCCCTTGCCCTTGCCGGCGCTAGTGACAACTGCCGGGCTGGTCCCGTCGCGGATGTCGTAGAACTGCCGCAGCGACGCGTATCCGCTGAGCATCTTGCCCAGCAGCTCGGCGGCCTCGAGGTCCTGCACGGCGAGCTGGTGGAGCGTCAGGTTGCGCTCCGCCAGCAGCGCCCGCAGCCGGCCGTCCAGCTCGGCCGCGGGCGGCCATGCTGTCGATTGCATGAGCGAGTACGAGATGAGCAGGTTCATGACCTCGCGCACCTTCCCGGGCCGGTGGGCGAGCGCGTAGTGCCACATGGCCTCGCCATAGCGCTTGGAATGCTCTGCGAGCACGTCTCCGTATGTCTAGCAAGAAATTTGTTAGCGGTGAAAATAAATGTCATGTGTGAAAGACACCAAGGGCAGAGCTCTCACCCCGGCCGCCTCTTCTGCGAATGAAAGCATGCCCAGCTCGTTCAGCAGCACCCAGATCTTCTCTACCCTCCCGCCCGCATCCACGTCGAGGTTCTGCAGCAGGTGCTGGACCAGTTCCCCGACCATATCCTCGGATCGCTGCGGCGAGTCCATGCGGCCAAGCACCAGCACGGCCAGCTCCCACCCGTCCCGCGCATCGTCGTCCTCGCTGCTCCCAGCGCCGGACAAGGCTTCTGAATCTGCCAGGGCATGCGCATACTGCACGAGGGTGCTGTCCTTGATCCCGTCGATGTCGTCTGATGACGTCTCGGCCGGCCTGTCCAACCCGAGCACGTGCATGTCTTCCATGTCCAGATCGTCCAATAGAGCGTTTGCCCCGCCAAGTCCCAGCAGGCCCGAGGCCCCGGACGGCGGCAGCCACTTGCCTAGCGAGGCAATCTCGGCCACGGCCGCCGCGATGGGCAGCGACCACGCACGCAGGATGCCAATCAGCCCTATCGTGTTGTCCTCGAACACGCACGCCAGTGCGATCTCGATCGGGCTCAGCGTGTTGAGGTGGAACTCTGAGTCGACGGCGGCGCGGAAGGAGCGCGCCAGTCGCTCCGAATAGCTCTCCGTTTCGTTGTATCCCCCTCCTCCTGTCCGGTGTTGGGGGGACCCCGGATTGCGAGAGCGCGACATGGACAGCGGTGCATCGTCATACTGCTTGGCCTCGTCGCGCCGCTCGTCCCACCAGCCCAGCAGGCCAACTGCCGCCTCGCACCAGTCCTGCGCAGCCTCGAGCACGGCAGCGCGCGAGCCGAGCGCGATCTCAAACACCACGTTCAGGTTCGCGTACACCTCCCACGGAACCTGGCTGGCCGCCTTGCGCGCCATGCCCGCGAGGGACTGCCGCCCGCTGCGTGTGAGGCTCACGTCTGCGCTCCCGTCTCCGGCCTCGGCGAACCGCCTGAGGTGTTCGAGCGCGCTCTGCGCCCGGATGCGGAATAGCTTCCAGTCGACGCTGACTATGTCCCAGTTTCCATCGATGCCGGGGCACGCCTCCAGCATGGCGCACGTCTCTCCAACCGCGCGGGTGACATTCTCCAGTACGCGGCCCTGGTAGCCGTCCTCGTTGCTTCTTGGCCCGGCCCCCCGGGACATGCCCCATCCGGCGCGCCGAAGCATCCGCACCGTGTCGGCCACCCGGCCGCGAACAAGCGTGACAAAGACCGTCTGCCAGAACAGGCTGTGGCAGGCAGGGCTGGGCTGATGCCGCAGGACATCTTCCACTTGAGTCGGGTACAAATTGTGATTTTCTGCCAGCCAGCCGAACAGCGTCTCCGGAAGGGGCTCCGTCGTGGCGGGACTGCTGTCGCCGGCAACTGCCAGCTGCCCCTGGCCTCCAGTGCTGTACCGGGTGTGATGTATCTGCAGTGCCAGGGTGGCGACGTAGTTTGCCTTTTCGAACTCTGACGCGTAGGGGCCCGGGCCGATCTCGGCGGTGTGCTCCTGAACCTCTGCTTGCGCGGCCAGCACCTCAGCGTGAGATATCCAGATGCGCGCACAATCACCAGCCACGGCAGCCAGGGTGGAGTCCAGCTTGGCGTTCACGCGTTGGTCGTCGTCGGTCAACATGTCGTCCTGCAGGCCGTCCCCGTCGTGCTTGGCATCCTTCTCCAAGGGCGCGCCGATGCCGTCGTCGTAGAGCCGCGCGATCTGTGTCTCGGTGGCCAGGATGACCCGAGCCGGCTCGACCAGAGCGGCCGTGGCGAGCCGTGTGTACATGTCTTTGGCCAGAGAGGCGAACCGAAGCTCCTTGTTCCTCCAGGCCGGCGGGTTTCGCACTGAGGCGCGGAATATCTCCTCGGCCTCCTGACGCACACGCTCGGTGGCGGCAGGCGTAGCCAACATGAGCAGGTCCGACTCGTCGCCAATGGCCGGTGCTCGGTTTGTAGACTTGTGCATGTTCAGCCATATTTCGCCGTCGTCCTCCACCGTATCGTCGTTGTACTCGTCGTCGTCGTTGTATTCTCCCTCGCCATCATCGTCATCGTCCTCTCCCTCGCCGTCATCGTCCTCGTCCTCATCGCCGTCATCTTCATCGTATTGTGGGAGGCTAAATTGGCCTGTTCGACCTCGAGGGGGGGCATCTTCCTCCTCTTCCTCGTCCTCGTCCTCATCGTCGTCGTCATCCATGGTCACCTGCCTGCTGAGCCTGGACGGCCGATTCTTCCCAATGCCATGCATCGACCTCCCCAGGGGCTGCGAAGGCTGGAGTCTCCTCATCAATGCCGGGTCGCGCGAGCGCGGCATCGCCTGGGGAGCGTTGCCGACGAACAGTCTTCTAGAGCTGCCCGGCCCGCCAATGCTCCCGACCTCGCTGCTGCGCAGGTCCCTATTTCTGGCATTCATACTTGAGGCGGGGCGGTTGTCGGCCGAGGGCATGCCCTGCATCATGGAGCTGCTGAGGAAGGACGACGACGGATCCCCCGCGGGCGTGTAGCTCTTAGCCGACGAGGGCGGGGGCCCGGCGGGCGTCGTGGACGCGTTGGACGGGTCGGTAAAGTCATATCGCCTCGCTGCCGGGCCGGACGAGGCGGGTCTGCTGGGCGTCGAGGGGGGGATGTTGTCAAATATGCTCGACATGGCTCGGTTCGAGGAGCTCGGGAGGAGCTCGACAAGGGCCGGAGGTGGTGTCGGTGTCTATCGTTTCTGGAATTGCGCCAGTCGACGCTGGGATCGAATCATTAGTTTCCGTGGCAGCTTTTCCGGACAGGCGCCAAAGCCAATTCAAGAAGCCGGTTGATGAGGCTTACTGTGGTGAGTGGATTGTGCTGGAAAGCTGAGGACCGACCAGAAAAGAGCTTCGACGTGACGCGCCTTGGGATTTTTTTTTTTCCTTTTCTTGCTAGTCGCGACACCTTGGGATCGGTCGAAGGATCCACTTTATTCTTACAGTGCCAATCACAAAATACACGTATAGATAGATCCTAGAGTTCGTGCACGCTCTTTTACTAACCCAGATTATACTGTAGTATCTTCGGGCGAAGCGAGGTCGGGGGTCTGGGGGGTACCCCCAGAAAAGGCTGCTCTATCTTTTAACCTTGATTATTCTAGTACCTTTTAACCTTGTCTTTTCCTGGGGGTTCCCCCCAGACCCCCGACCTCGCTTCGCTCGAAGGTGTTGTAGTAATAGTAGAATCGAGGTTTTTGAATGAGCATGCACGGACCCTAGGATTTATATGTCTATTTTATGATTGGCACTGTACGTCATGTAATGTACATGTCCAAGCTCCGTCTCTGCTCCAACAATCATGTGACAAGGAAGATCGTTTGAGCGCCCTCGGAAGCTTCACAACCCGCCACCGTCAACATGCCCCTCATCGACCCGGTTACCATGGGCGCGTCGTCGTCCTGGTCAAAGGGCGGCGTCCGGCCCACCTCCTCCCGACCCAAGAAAGCAGCAGCAGCTACGACGACATCACCATCGTCATCTTCGGCGCCGACTCTCCTCCAACCTGTCCGCCCGAAGCAGACGACGATCGCGCGGATGGCGCGGTACGGCTCGCCCGCCCTCCTATCCCTGCTGTTCGCGTACAAGTTCGGCGCGCTGGTGGCCAACCCCGTGCAGACGATGCAAGCCATGCTGGTGCCGGTTGCCACGCTGCAGGTGCTCTACGCCTTGATATGTCTGCCGCCTGCAGGGTCGCAGGCTGCTGCTGCTGGTGGGGGAGGCGGTGGTGGCGTGGGACTGGAGAGGAAGCATCGGCCCGGGGAGAAGAGAAGGCCAGGCGCGCATGCCGAGGGGGCAAGGCCGAACGCTGCGATTGTACGTCCAGGTCTTATTCTTTGGGGAGAAATGGGCGGGAGCTTCGTCTGTCGAGTTAGAGCGGCCTTTTCCTGGGGGTACCCCCCAGACCCCCGGCCTCGCTACGCTCGAAGATGTTGCTCTACCTTTCCTATTTTTTTTTTTTTTTTGGCTGTGTATTGCCGTCCTTTGCGCCACTGTTCGACACTGTCTATCTGCCTGCCGATGCTAACATATTGCCCCTTCCCCCAAAAACCCCCTCGCCATCTCCAGGCTGCTCTGCTCTCGCTCGCCCTTCCAGTCCTGCTGACGCCCTTCCTACACGGCGTCATGGTCCTCTTCGGCGCGCCGCTCCTGACCCACTTCAGCCACACGCTGCTCTGCGCCGCGCACGTGGCCCACCTCGCGCTGTTTCCCATCTTCTACACGCGCGGGGTCGACTCGTCCGCCTGGGCCGCCGTGGCCGGGTTCACGGCGCCACTGGACGAGACATCGGGGGCGCTCATCGGCACCGCGGCGGGCGCATGGCTAGGCGCCGTGCCCATCCCGCTGGACTGGGACCGCGACTGGCAGGCGTGGCCCGTGACCATCCTGTGCGGCGCCTATGCCGGCCACGTGCTGGGGAGGACGCTGGGGGGGACGCTGGCGTTTGGCACGAGGTTTTGAGTGCCATGAGCCCCTTTGTTTCGCGCTGGGCGCCTTCGCGTTAGCCTGGGCTTTCTTGGTACTCTTGCGTCCACACTGGCTTTTGTGGGGGACGCTTATTGTCTACCAGTCGCATACTGCGCTCATGTCTATGGCTTAAGTAGCGACATTCTAACGACGTGCAACAAGTCCAGGCCCTCAAATTTCGTGCAGAGCGCCACCAACCGACGAGTCCTCATCGGTCTAATGCCTATGTAACCCAGGCACGAGCCTAGCCATCGAGACAGTACCAATCACAAAATAAGCATGCAGATCCTGATCGGACTATTAGTATCTTCGAGCGAAGCGAGGTCGGGGGTCTGGGGCCTAGGAAAAGGCCGCTCTACCTTTTAACCTTTTTTTTTTTCCTGGGGGTACCCCCCAGACCCCCGACCTCGCAAGCTCGAAGATATTATTATAACAATAGTATAATCGGGGATCTCCATGTTTATTTTGTGATTCGCATTGTATGACTCCGGACGTATAAAACTGTGAAAGTTTTGCTCCTTTCCTGGTCAAGGGGCTTTCCAGCGAGAGTCATCAGCAACTGGATGTGGAGCGTTTCTGGGCCTTTGTAAAGCCAGCAGGCCAGGGGTTTTATAAAGCCATAGGCCAGTCAACGGCAAACATCCCTTACGTGTTCTCCTAGCGAGTGCCAAGGGACGGCGGTAGCCGGCCGTGATGACGGGCACTGAGCAGAAGAAGTAGGCAACGGCATTGTTACAGTGCCGATCACAAAATAAACATGCAGATCCCTCGCCTCCCCTGGGGTCTATATATGCTCACTTACTGACCCCGATTAAATTATGGCTATAGTAATTTCGAGCGCAGCGAGGTTGGGAGTCTGGGGGCACCCCCAGAAATATGCCGCTCTGCTTTTTACCCTTTTTTCCTGGGGGTACCCCCAGACCCCCGACCTTGCTACGCTCGAGACAGTCGTTGATATACAAGTACCTAAATAACGTAGAAGGTATACAGGGTTAGTAAATAGGCGTGTAAGGACCCTAGGGGAGGTGAGAGATCTACATGTTTATTTTGTGATTCGTACTGTACATGCGCGCCAGCGTGGGCTGGGGGAACGCTCATGGCATGAGTGAGTGGTATTCACAAAGTCCCTCACAAGTCAAGGCCTAGGTAGTTGGTCATGAAGCGGCTCGGGCTGGCCAGAGAGCCGTGTCGGGGCTCTCGAGGGCCCGGTCGTGCTTGGAGTAGCGGTCATGGTGATACGTAGTTGTGAGAGGCTTGACTGTTGTTTTCAGTCAAGTCTCTGGTGATGAAGGGGGTCTTCTTCATCGCCCGCACCCGCCACACTTCCTGCGCCCTCCGAACCCAACCCCTGAGTGAGTGATGCGAATTCCTTCCCGTTCAAGCTACCCGCCTGTTTCCCATTCATCAGACTAGCACAGAAACGTACGATTGGGGCTTCAGCGTGGTGGAGAGGAGTGTCCTCGCACTCACGTTGCCACTCATTCGATGAAGCAAGGTTCACTCAAACCAGCCGAGCGCAATGTTGTCACGATGGGAGAGAAGGACAGGTTTGCACCGAATTATGATCCTCCCACTCTCACGGGGCTTATTATCGAAGCCATCTTTCAACCATTACCCGAATATAGGCAATAGAGTCTTCTGCCGAGAATACCTCGCCATTATCTTGAGTCGCTTCTCCCCTTCCACGGTCTTAGACAGCTTCTTAGACGGTCTCAAGTCTCCCCAAGTACCGAGTCAGGCTCTCGGTTCTGCACAAGCCAGGATCCCTAGATGATCAACTGCATGGAGATAAGGCCGCGATCTGGACATGGACGGGCTGATCGCCGATGATGATGATGATGATGGTGATGATGGTGATGATAGCATGCTCGCTCTTGGATCTTTTTTAAACTGGCGTGATATGGAAAGCAGAGCATCTCAGTCCCTTTAACTTCGCCATCGCCCTAAGTGTTCTCCCCAGGACTTGGTGAAGCTACCAGTCGCTGTGGTCGTCATTTCATCACCGAGCGTCTTCAAGCTCCTCCTTGCCCCGACGCTCCTCTTGTCGCTCCCTACTTGAAGAGTTTGTCTTGTCCCCTGATGAGCCTCCTAATTCCTTGACTTTTCCCTATTCTGAATGGTACTCCTCGCGCCACCGTTGCCGACATGAGCGGAAGCCACCGTAACCCTCCATACAGCGGCCCCGCGCCGGTCGTCGTGATGGTCAACGTGGTGGTGGTGGTGGTGGTGCCGGCGGCGACGTCCTCTCCGATGCCGGGTCCGGGACAGCAACGCCTCCGCCAGGCTGTTGCAACGTCCCCACGGCGGTAGCCATGCGCCATCGGCCACTACCTCCACCTCGCCGGCCACTGCCGCCGCCGCCACTGTGGTGGTGCCACTGTCGGCCAAGGCCTTTCCTGGCCGGCGCCCTCTCGGGCTTCACGAAGCTGTCGGGTAAGGTAATCATCCAGCCCCCAAGTAGTAAAACATGGACACCCAGTTTTATGATCACCCCAATGATAACGAAAGACCCTCCCACATGTTGGCAAGACGGCCACCCGTTCGACACTATCAAAGATCCGGCTACAGCACCAGCACCAGCACCAGCACCAGCACCTTCTTCTCCGCCAGCAAACGCTATCCGACCTCCGCCACGGCCGCCATGCCCCCGCACAGCAACAGTCCGCAACCCCTATACGGCGACGCGGTCGACTGCGCGCGGCGCATCTACCAGCACCACGGCGTGGCGGGCATGTACAGTGCCAATCACAAAATAAACATGTAGATCCTAGGGTCGTTGCACGCTCATCATTTACTGACCCCGTATTATTATTATAATATCTTCGAGCGAAGCGAGGTTGGGGGTCTGGGGGGAACCCCCAGGAAAAAGACCGCTCTACCTTTCAACCTTGTTTTTTTTTTCTGGGGGTACCCCCCAGACCCCCAGCCTCGCTACGCTCGAAGCGGAGTTTGTGTGGTGGGCCAGCTACGACGTGTACGCGCGCACAGGCCTGTCGTCTTCTCCCTCGGCCGTCGCCTTCTGGGCCGGCGACCTGGGCGCCCAGACCTTCTTCTGGCTGGCCGGCTACCCGACCGACGTTGTGCGCCTGCGCATCATGATCGACCCGCTCAGCCACGGCTCGGCACGCTTCCCCTGCGGCTGTTTACCGCGAGGGCGGCGTCAGGGCTTTCTACCGCGGCTTTTTGCCGTGGCTCCTGCGGGTGCTCCCGGCGAGCGGCCTAGCCTTGGTTGCTTTTGAGGCGGCGGCCATGAAGTCTCTGCCGGGGCAGCAGGTAGGGAGGGGGGATGGTTTTTGACGGCATGGCATGTACGATATTGTTATGAACAAGTGGCACAGTGCGAATCGCAAAATGAACATGTCGATCCTGGGTCCGTACACGCTCATTCACTGAATATAATATCTTCGAGCGGAGCGAAGACGGGGATCTGGGGGGAACCCCCAGGAAAAAGGCCGCTCTACTTTCCAACCTTTTTTTTTTTCTGGGGATGCCCCCCAGACAGACCCCCGACCTCGCTTCGCTCGAAGATGCTATAGTAATGGTATAATCGGGGTTAGTAAATGAGCGTGTACAGACCCTAGGATCTACATGTTCATTTTGTGATTGGCACTGTATTCTTATCACTGTGCGCATGAGACTCGAGCGGGTTATGGGATGAATCAGGTTAATTCTCGATCGAGCTCAGATGGTGCCGTATGGAGGGACATTGCTTTTATTGCGACGACCTAGCCACCACCTAACCCAGGCATGCCTCTACATTCCCAGGGGTATTTCCACGCCGAGCCCAACCATTTTCCTGTGACCGTTCCGTTGTCTGTCCGCTGCGAGGCGAAGCGGCTAATCCTCGTCTTCCTCGGCATCACCGTTGTCCACGTGGTAGAACTTGAGCTCGTAGACGCCCTGTGATGTGGACACAACACGGAGCCAGTCGCGGAGCTGCATCTTCTTCAAGTACTTCTTGGTCCTGCAGATTTTCCAAGCCCCCCTCCACAGTCAGCCACACAGCTTTTCTCAGACTGCTATCTCCTTTTGCAACCGCCCTCCGGCGAACATGGGCGGGGGCGGAAAGGGAAGGAGAAAAGAGAGGTTTTCCCGTACAGGTACTTCACGTAGCGACCCGAAAACTCGATGTGCGTGATGACTTCGATCTTGCCCTCGCTGGACAGCTTCTTTATCTCGACCGAGTCGCCGAGGTTGCCAACGCGGCCCTCGACCTTGATCTTCTCATTGAGGAACTTTTCGAACCCGTCTAGGTCGAAGATATGGTCGCCGGAGGGCTGCGAGGCATTGACGACGAACTGTGGGAGTTGAGATTAGGGCCCGGATAGTCGCTGGGGAGGGGAAACAAAAGAATGAAAACGAAAGGGGAGGGCATGGGAAGGCGGGGGAACCGGGAAGCAGGAAAAGGGAGGGAAAGAAGGAACACAAAAAGGCCGGCTCTCACCTTCTTCGTCGTCTTGCCCTTAAGCTTGACCGATTTGCGCTGCACCTGTTTCGGGGGAAAACATAACGGAGTTGACCTCGTCAGCCTACTGCTTCACGCCATGGGTCTTTTTTTTTTCTTTCTCTCTCCGGAGCAAAAGAAGGGATTTCATTTTGCTCCTGCTGAGGGGAATGACCTGGGCCAGCAGCAAAGCGACGGGTCCATGATGATGGTGCGACGTACGAGGCGAGGCATTTTGTCTCGAGGGGTGTTTTGGTCGGAAGAGGAGGACGGGTTTGGGTGGTTGATGCACGCAAAGAGGTGGGATCCTGCGGCGGGCTTGAAGGGAGTGTAGTTGGCGATGGAGGTATTTTAGTCGGCAGGTTTTTTTTTTTACTTTTGGTGGGTGTGATATCGGCTCCAGCGATAACGGAGGGGGGTTGCGTTGTTACATAAGCAACTCCAGACAGATGTCTCCATACAGATGCCCCCAAGTCGATGCCAAGGATGTCAAAGGATGGCCAAGGATGCCAAGGATGCCAAGGCTGATATCTGACCTCGGCAAGAAAAAAATCAAGCCGGTCACGATTGATGGCATTCATCTTTCGCATCCGGGCCGGGAATTGAGGTCTTGCCATTGGCAGATCTTCAAAAGCAAGCGTGGCAATTCGTCCCGCAACTTTGAGCATTACTCAGCTTCCTAACGATGCAGGTCTGCCAACTTTCTACAGTACCAATCACAAATAAACATGTAGATCTACGGTCCGTACACACTCATTTTACCTTCGAGCGAAGCGAGGTCGGGGGTCTGGGGGGAACCCCCAGGAAAAAAAGAAAAAAAGGCAAAAGGTAGAGCGGCCTTTTCCTGGGGGTTCCCCCCAGACCCCCGACCTCGCTTCGCTCGAAGGTATCATTGTCTGATAGTATCATCGGGGTTAGGAAAGTGTGCACGAACACTAGGATCTGCATGTTTATTTTGTGGCTGTGCAATATTTCCCATTTTGGCTAACCGTTGATCACCAATGGGCAAAGCCACATGACCATCTAGATGTGGCTTTGTGACGGCTGCGCCACGTCCATGATGAGCTCCCGCCACTGGAGCTAGGGTTTGCACGCATCGGGCCATCGGGCCACGTACTTGGCCACACAAGAGTGGAGAAACGAGTGGATGCAAGCCATCGAATAATGATGTCACCATCGCGACAGGGGTCGACTAGGAACGGTTGCTGAGATCATGGCTCTCGGTCCGAAGCACGAAGCAGGGGAAGCAAGATTCCGAAGGGGGGACACGATCATTCGTTGGACAGACTGGCGGCAGAAACTTAGATAGTATCCGAGGAGGAGAAAAGACAAAAGAACCAGAGAGGCTGGTTCGTTTGTGAGTCCCAATCTGCAATCTGGGAAAGGGAGCCAGTTCCCAGTTGTTTGTGCGTGCGTGACCGACCGCAGGTGACAAATTCTCGGAGTGTCTGTACAACCCGGCGGCTGCGAGAACGTGGTTTGGCGGAAAGGAAAAGATCGACCCGGGTCAGCCGGGCAATCTCCCTACTGCACATAGTGTTCTAGTACCTTGAGGAGCACGCTTCACCAGAACAAATAACCAAGACCAACTCATACTCTGGCATAGAGGTTGGCATCAACCTTGGCATCAAAATCGAAGCTTGCGGACGATGCAAAGGGCACCAGCCAAGGCCACCGAGGAGCAAGAGTGGCCGGTAGAGCTGGCAGAGCCGGCAGAGCAGCAATTATTATAAATACATGGCTGAGCCTACTGGTGAGCGCTCCGGCAAGCCCGCTGAGAAACCGGGTCGTGGCCAAATGTCGCATGCGCAGTGATAGGATGAATGACGCACAAGCAGCAAGCACTGGCCAAGACAGAAGCTGCATGTACGTATAGTACAGCAGGTAAGGTTGGCAAGGTTAGAGGATGGGAGGGCAGGGCAGGGCAGGGCAGGGCAAGCGCCCCGGCGGGGAATTACAAGAAGCCTGGAACTGGAAGAGGCGAGGAGGGGGGGGGGGGGGGGGGGGGGGGGGTGGGGGGGGGGGGGGGGGGGGGGGGGAAAGGCGTGTTTTGTGGTTTGGTGGGCGGGGGGGCGGGGGGGCACGAGGGTGGTGTGGTT